>JASDQU010012276.1:302924-352674 GCA_032191745.1 Picea mariana
CTGAGAAGAAGAAAAGATGGGCCCTCAAGGGCCATGCTCAAGTCAATCTGCTCTCGTACTCCATGTCTGGGATCATGTGGGCCTCGAGACATGATCTCCTAGTTATCCCTAGATAGCGGGGATTAAAAAACTGAAGATAAAAAAAACCCTGCCTACTGCGCACAGAGAAACGTTTCCCTGTATCAGCATCTTCCAACGATCATCCATCCATGCCTCCACTGTTTTGGGGCTTGGCCATAACCCCGTAAACTTTCCGATGAGGGCATTTTCTGCTAGAAGGAGGGAAAACTTGCAAGGATCCTCTGGAGATAGCTCCAGAGAAGGGATCTCCTCCATCTTCTTAACAAACTTAGACGAGAGAGAAGGCTTGGATTTAGGTCCTGCTGAGCGGACTAACGTTTTGAAAGCTTCCAAAGGATCTTTTTCCAACTCGGCTGGGGCCATCGTAGTAGGCGGCGACCACAAGCAAGCAAGGGGCGAAGCAAGTCGCAGAGGCCACTTCTCAAAAACGCATGCCAAGCAACCGCAGGTGAGAGGGACGATCCGCGGCCCTGTATTCAAAGGGGAACCCTGGTCGCTACTACAGTCGAAGACGCGCCCCTGCAATCAAAACCCAAACGCATGCCCAAACTCAGGCGAGAGGGACGCTTTGATACGCCGATCCGCGGCCCTGTATTCCCCTGGTCGCTGCTACAGTCGTCCTTCAATCAAAACCAGATCGGAGGCGGCTAGGGTTTAGGCCCTAGCCGCGTTGCTTCCTTCTCGCTTCATCCGGCTTGATTCGCATGCCTAGTTGGACTATTACTCCCACGTGAGACATTTATTGTGCTTCAGTTACTCACATGTTGGGATTATTAAGGTTGTTGAGGGCGGTTACATTTGGTCACAGGTAGTTACAGTGGTTACAGGTGGTTGTGGCATTGGCTATCACACATTATATTATTTTATTGGGGAGCGCCTAGCCTTTGGGTGCCACACGTGCCACTCTTCATTGGATTCTCACCTTGGACATCCCACACGCGTGGCATGACGTCATCATTCCTTGGAGGCGTTTTCACTTGGAGATCACCTCTTCTTCACTTCATGGGGTTGGCTAGAGGAGAACCCTTGTTCCTTGGCACTTGGTTGACTATGCATCACACACTTGAGGGGTCATTGGCATTTTTTGAGGACAGCACCCATGTTCTCATGCTCTCTTGGACCACACGTGTGGGATCTAGTTGTATTTTCCACCATCTCGAGGAGGGCACTCATGTTATTGAGGATTATTTGGGTGGCTTTGTGACCACACATAGTATTTTCCCATGGATTTGACTTGAGCTCATGGTTTGAGCTAGCACATTGTATTTGACCCATTGTATTGAGAGGCTCTTTATCTATATAAGGAAGGAGCCTCCTCACTTTTCATTCAGAGTTGGAGAATATGAGAAATCACCTGACTCAATTTTATTGGTGTTATTTGTTCATCTTAGTCTTTTTCTTGAGAATTTACTTGTGAAGAGTCTAGCAAGAGTGTTTTCATGCAACAGGTGAAGGCAGATGAAGAAGATAGCAAGGAACCACAAGAGGAGTAAAGTGCTACAAGTGGAGGAGCTTCATAAGGCAAGGTAACTTCCTTATAGTCATTAGTTTTTTATGTCTAGATCCAAGGTATTGAACCTAGCGAAGCTTAATTTGATTTCTAGCTCTTACCCTAGGATAGAGTAGAGAAAACTCATTGCTACTCAAAGAGCTGGTCATACACTCTTTTCACCACCTAGATCTTGGAGCATCTAAGCATTTCTTGGAGAAATTTGTTGGGTACACCTTTGGGTTGCCTAGAATCCCAAGACTTGATGCAAGGATCAAGCCTCGAGAAATACTAGGTTTACCCCATAGCCCAATGGAGGATAGGCACTGGTCTTTCATTTTCTTTCTCTCTCAAATTTCAAAATTTAACATTTTTGTCTTTACCTTATTTTAAAGCAATCTAAGGGTTTCATGATAATCTCTAGATTTAGATTGTTAGATCCAAATCATAGAACTAACCTATTCTCATCTAGTTAGGGTTTGGATTGTCCTATACTAGTCTTTGCTTAAAGGTGACATCTATTGGTGATTGGCATAACTAAGGTAGTACATGCTTGCACAAGTGTTTAACTAGCTAAATACTCTTTGGATCTTGGTTCAATTTCGATTATCTTATGGATGGATCTAAAGAAATTATGGTGACTAAGCTCTAATGTTTTAGATTTCAAAACTCTCTTTGAGTTTATGGTGGATTTAGTGCTTTCCATAATCACAATATTTATGTGCCTTATGTCATTGGATATTTGTTAATGGTGTGGTGTTGATCAAGATCTCTATTTAATCCTTGTTATTTCGAGCATAAAATACAATAACAAGCACATAACTCACATTGTAGATTTGAAGAAGCTTGTCTCAAATTCTGAGTGGTTCAATAATATTCACTTGCTTCATTTGTCTCTAATAATCACTAAGATCTTGTCAATATAAGCTTGTAACACTCTCCATCTACATAGATATGTATCAAATTACAAAAAACACATATGAAAGCTTCTGCCTCCTGTAGCTCTCTCTATGTTTTTATGTTGAAAGCTTATACACATAAATTACCGCAGACATTCAGTAATCTTCTTTCCCGATAGCATTAGAAGTTTAAATTCCACTCCACCTATCAAGATTTCATTTTGTACACATTATCTTACTGATAGAAAGATAGAAAGTCGGGTTAAAGACTTTGGAAGGTTAAAGAAAACATTGATGGAACTTTGCACATGGTTTTAATTTTGAAACAACAAAAAATATAATAACCTTTTTCACTTGCATTATTACACATACCATATACGGTGATCCCCTGCGGTTGTCCACTCCTCCATACAAATAGAACAATGCAGAGCCTCAGCATCACTTGTAAGAAGTAGATGACTTATTGCACCTGTCCTCTTATCTCCATTCATATGAGAACCCGTGCCCTCGTTATTGCTTTGTTGATAAAGTTCCTCTGTGGACTGTTCAACATCTGAACTAATTACCAACATAAACTGATCAGGTTTTAACTGATGTTTTATTTTCCGTTGTTGCATCAACTCTTCAACCTGCTTTTGTGCTCCAGCCACAAGATCTTCTCCTTGTTTCAATCCAAGAACATCTGTCAAAGTTGAACGAATTTGAGCAGTTTCTTTCTCAACTTCTCGCTTGACCAATATTTGAAACGCCCTCTGTTTTTGCTCAAAGCTTTCTAACTTTTCTTGCAGAGCTTGCACAGTTTCCTGCAAAGAACAAATAATCTTCTCATTCTGTTTCATTCCCAAGGTCTTCTCCAGTTTCACCTGCTTCAAAGCCCTATCCCTTTCCACAAATGCCCTTGACAGATCACTATTTTCGTCCTCTGCTATTCTCTTTTCTTCATTTACTTTTTCCAAGGCATCTACCACTTTCTGTAGAACGTCATCCTTGTCTTGTAGCTTCTTTTCCAATTTGTCCTTCTCAGAGGCCATGTTCTGTAGATCAACTTTCACAAGATTCAGTTCCCTCATATATTTTATATTAACATCACTCTGTCTAATCAGTTCTCTCATATAATTGTTGTTGTTGTCATTCTGTATATGATCATTGAATCCTGGGGACACTCTTGATGAGTTTCCGTGATAAACTTCAAAATTTCCTAAGTTAGCAGCAGGTGAAACTGACTGTGAAAATGAGATGATAGTTTTTGTGATGGGAAATTGCTGCCTAGTATTACTAATCCCAGGGCATTGAGTATTAAACAAGGCCAACTGAGAATTTGAAGTTTCAGTTACAATGCTCGGAAATATTTTCCAATTCTTTGCAATTCCAAGACAATGTGGTGGACAAGGGGTTGCAAACAAAGGAGTAACCCGACCTCCTTCAAGTTGAGACCGTTGCCAACTGTATCCCTTCTCCAGGCCAAATGGGTTATTCTTTACAAATTTAGGAATACGTTGCACTGATTCCAAACATTTCAGATAAGGCAAGAGAAGAGTCTCAAATTGCCAATGAGAAGCCTGCACATGATATTGGTAGGGAATGGGGCAAATCACATTTCCATCTTTATTTCTAAGCATGGCCACATGTGAAGTATCAATTAGAAGAGTATTTTTACTGCCATAGTTTACCAGATATTCCCACACACTAGTCAAATCCTTATAACATCCATGAAATACATTGCCTTCTTGGTTAATTTTCGTCATGGTACAGTCCTCAATCGAATAAGAAAGAATCTGACCAGAACTAGGAATGCCTCCTAAAATGTGCTGCAGGACCAAATCATGCACCTCTCTAGGCTTCTCTGACCACAGAACCACCTCGAAAACAGACAAACAAGCCGACAGAAATCTGCAAGCCTGAGGGTGCATAAACACAATATAGGGGTCCACATACAAGTCACCCTGAGCAAAAGGAACCTTACTTTTGTGAATAAAATGTGCCAAGACATACTCTATACTGATTACCAGCAACTTGTCATGTTTCCTCCCATTCCTTTTCATCGTCCTATGTCTTTGCCCCGATTTCGCCCGTCCAGAGTTTCTCCTAGACAGCCTCATTGGAATACCATGTATCCGATTATCCAAAACATGATCTCCTGACCGAAAGTTGAGATCACTATAATATTGCTCCAAGAGTTCTCTATCTGAAGTCTCTAGGACAGAGGCTTTGATCCATCCTTCGCGGTTCAGGAGATATTGTTCCACAGTTTCAGCACATTCCTCAGCTAACCCGGCCTTGATCCTCTGTAAAACTGCCCCTGCAGCTTGATAATCAAAACCATTCACTCCCTCCTTCCTTTCCACTTCGTCTCGCATTTGTACTCCTTCACTATCTTCACTCCCCCACTCCACCTTCCTCTCCACTACCCCTTGCAATTGTCCTCCTTTATTATCTGCACTTCCCCCCTCCTCCTTCTCCACTACCTCTTGCATTTGTCCTCCTTTAGTATCTTCACTTTCCCCATCCTTCCTCTCCACTACCTCGTGCACTTGGCCTCCTTTATTATCTTCACATCTCCCCTCCTCCTTCATGTCCACTACCTCTTGCATTTGTACTTCTTTACTATCTTCACTCCTCCAATCCTCCTCCAAATCCACAAATGCCAACGACAACTTCAGCCTTTTCTCCCCATATTGATCTCCTTCAACGTCTTCAATCTTCCCCTCCCCTTTCAAATTCCCTATTTCAAACCCATTTCCATTGATTTCATCCGTTCTCCCCTCTTCAATATCCCGCATTCCATTGATTTCATTCATTTTTCTCTTCTTCAACTCAATATCCCGCCACCCATTGATTTCATTCGACCTTCTCTTCTTCACCAATTCAATATCCTGCCCCTCATTTTCTACAGCCTGCTGCCACAAATCAGGTGCCTGTTCTCTAACAAGTAATGCAATGACAACCCCATAGGGGAAAGGGAGTCTATATCCTTTTGTGAATGAAATGAAAGACTTCCGCTTCAACTTTTTCATCCTTTTGCGAATATGAGCAGGCCAGTTAGTGACATTTCCATTCATGCCTTCTTTAATGGCATCAAGAAATCCATCGCCACAATGAGAAGAAGTAGGCAATCCTGCGAGATGCTCCATAACCAGAGAGGCCACATACCTTGCAGTGTCGTCCTTGATCATATCCACAGGGAAATTGTCCCTGAACTTCGTCTCCACTCCACACAAGTCTTTCAATCGCCTTTCACGCCTTGCCTTCCAAGCTTCCTTTCCAATTTGCTCGACAATAGAAATCTTGTTTTCAAACCAGAAACCCACCGTACGGCCTTCGTTGGGAAGGCCCGTTGCCCTGGAAAGGTCTTGTTGCTTCACTGATATCCTGTAACCCAACACTGTAGAACACTCGAGTTCAAAATTCTCCCAAAACTCCCCAACGAGGTGCAAAACTCTACCCAGGACTGGCCTGATGGATTCGGCCTTTTCAACGTAGGCCTTCAACTCAGACTTGTCCAACGCTTGGAGCTTGTCTGGATTATCAGTTTCCAGCCATCGTGTGGGTAGTGGTTGATGCAATAATGGCTGGTACTCGTCCGAGGGGACGGGTACTAACAAATACTCTACGGTACTATGCTCCTCGGAGGGAGAAGCAAAACTCGAACGAAAAGGGTGCAGATCTGTCTGTCGGTTCCTCATGTCAATGGATCACAATAACGCTATAGTGTCTCAACTGGGATGCATGGGCTTCGCACAATCTTCATATGTGGGTTTTGGCTGTTAAAGGTTTTGGAATTTTCGATCATCTAAAACCCGTTTACAATTTCGCTTGCTTGTTGTGTCACGGTGTTGTTTAAGCAGTAAACAAAACGCCACTTTCCTGGCGGACCGAAATTCGACAAAATAAAATTTCACAGTTGCCCTGCCATCAATTTAGCGTCATTTTAACGATTTAAAAAAGTCACATAACTCTTTCACTCCGCCAAGGTGGTAAAGATGTGAATTTATGATGTGAATTTATGTATATAAGTGGATTTTATAACATCATTTAAAAAAAGATAATACAAGTAATATAAGGGGTCTTATACATTAATTTGGTGTGGGACTGACCTTAAAAATAGATTATTATTATTATTATTATTATTATATGAGAGCAATAGAAACATTTTTTATTGGTCTTGGAGTATGACCTAAAACTACTTCTATGTGGCTAAGAATTTGTCTTCTTCGGACGTAAGGAAACAAATTAACAGCCCATGATCCAAAGGCATTTGGCAGCAGCGAAACTCTTCCCTCTTACGAACCACCAACAGATTATTCCAGGTGGCGTGGTTTTCCTTGAATAACAGTGATGAGTCAACCTGCATTCACGTATAGGAGAGAGTGATGGTTGTCCCCACCACTAGTTGACAAGTGAGTTATGATAGGTTTTCCCACTGTGTAAAAAATAGAAACCTTATTGAAGAAGAGTATTGCAGAACCTCTTCCTATGGATCTTGTCTTTAGAAACGTTTCCTCCTTTAAAGATTGTTTGCTATCAAGTATAACTTGATCTCATTCTTTTGTATTGAAAATGTTACTTCATTTCAATTTTAAAGTTAAATTTTGTTTGGGTCAAAGAGGAAGAAAAACATTTCTTAATCCATGGATTGTTACACAGTTTCAATAGGCTATGGCTAACATTGAAAGGCCTATAAACTTAGATCTCTAATAATTGGAGTGTTTTCCTTGGGATACAATGTTGATTTACGAATGTGTTCAAGTTTTTTTCATTTTAAAATTTTTCACACATATCAACACTTTTGGTGTTCATAGTACAAAGCCATGGTTCATGGGAAAAATGGGTTTCTTAGAGGACTCTTGGCTGCAATCTACATTTTGAATTGCTTTCATTCCAAATGATGTAAAACTATCCAATCTCTCTCCAGAATCTTGGAATAAAAATAATGTCATGGACATTATTGAACTTTGGGTACGTTTATTATCTTAGGTTTTGGGAATGGGGTTAGGCCAACCTTTACCATTGTGTGAATTTGCATCAGTGTTGATTTAAGCAAATGTCTCCATAAGGAAATTGTGTTGGAGTATAAGGACCATAGCGCGTCGCAAATATTGGACTATGAGCATATAGCATTATGCGATCATGATTGTTTTGAGCAAGGTTCCCTATGAACTTCTTGCCTAAGGAAACTTATTCCAGGAAACAAAAGAAGAAACTATAAACCCACTTGATGGAAGGAGTTAGTTATGGAACACCTTCAAGTGAACACAAATAAGAAACAAGATGAGACAATGTTGGTGGATAATGTATATGATTCAAAACCAACCGGTATCGTAGTTGACCCTAGTTTATCCCATGATGGGAGCTTGTACACCTAAACCCTAGTGAAGCAAACAAGGTTTAGGGGTATACCCAAGAAGTATATATAAACCTCTCCAGTTTGGTCCTCGACATAAATCTCATGCCAAAGGGGGTAAGTGCTTAATATCTTAATATATTTCTTTAAATGCAGTGATGTTGCAATGTAGCGTTTAATATTTTTAAGAGAGTGGAGGAGCAAATGTAGAAATGCACTAAGCATAAATTGCATAGAGTTACATCACATTGGGTATTAGGGTCTTACCCTAAAATCCTACTTAGGGGTACTTAAGAATCAATAAATTATTGTATGACACCGTCCTCTTTGAATAAATCCCACTAGATGTTGATAAAAGGGATGGGAAATCCTCACTCAAGCATTTTCGAATCTCGCTAGGCTAAGGTGAGATAGGCGGAAATGTTACCTTGGGTTTATAGCCTATGCAAAATTATCAATCAACCATCAAGAAATATGTTCTTGGGCTTGATGTTATTATCAAGTTTGTGTGTTTTTGCTTAAAAAAATGTAAAAATGTTTATGTGTGAATATTTATAAAATTAAAACGAATGAGATAAAGAATACATACAATTTGAAAACCAGTAACACAAGTCTCAATTGAGACTAAATCAGATTTTTTTTAATGATGGTTTTTCTGAGTTATAACAAAATGTCTCTTTTCGAACCCTCGCAAGGGTAAGGACCAAAATCAAACTTAGAAGTCTAGGATGGAATTTTAACAATTATACAAAGACAACTGGTGTCTGAAAGAAAATGACCAAGACTTAAATGTACTGAATCTACTAAGCCACAAGTCCATCAAGTCTTGACTATGCAAAATAGTCTTAATTAGAACTGAAAATTAATTCAAGAATTCTAATGAAACTAAACAGACTGCCAAGACAAATGAATGACCTTCTGAAGCATGTCAAATGTCTATGCTTCTTAGCCCTTTCTTCTTTGCCACCTTTAGAATGATCATGTTGTCAACACGAGGATTTAGCTCTTAAAGAACTCAAAAAATGAAAGAATGAAATTCATAAATCTTAATATGAAACAAAAGCAAACATTATCAAAAGTATTTCTTTCTAATTCGTGTCGTTCCTTGTCCTTCTTTTCTTCCTTTTATTCTCTAAAAGGTAGTTCTCCAAGTAGTTTAACTACTTTTAGTTATTTAAGTTAAATAACTTTAGTTGATAAATAGGACAAGTAATTTTATGATAAAGATAATTAATAAATAATATAATAACTAAATAGGTGGGGCCCCCCTTTATTTCAATAATCAATTATAGCTTTTTCTTGTCACTCCACAATATCATCGGATATGAAAAATCAACACTGTATACCATACCATAAACATGCATCAAAATCAACATGGCATATACCATAAACATGCATCAAAATTAACATGGCATATATCACTTATATATCCCATAAATTAATATGATAATTTAAAGTTTCAAAAAGAAATATCATGGTTCTACCATCTATCCAAAATAGTGCTAAAGTCAAATGTCAAAATAAACAAAATCAAAATAACCCAGGGAATTTCTTTTTGAAAATTCTTCCCTTTCCCTAATGAAGTCTTCATACTGAGACTTATTTTCTTCCAGTTGTGCTACTTCTAGATGCACATCACTTACGTTTCTCTTACCATTGCTTGTTGATTTTAACTTGAAGTGAGTGGAGGAAGAGGACTTAGCAATGTTGGTAGAGGTAATTGGTTGCTTTCCTATGTCAACTTGAGAGCCATGAGGAGTGATTTTGTCATCTTTTAGAGGAGGAGGAATAGATGCATTAGTGCCAACTGCTAACACAGTTTGAACTGGTAATGTTGGGTGAATCGAAGGAGAGGGAAAAGATGCATTTGCGGAAACATTATGAACTGGAGGAGGAAGGGGGTCAATGGACCATTGATTGGCACCATAAGAAGGATTGGAAGGTATTTCACCCCATCCATCATTATGAGGTTGCATAAGGGACTCGAGAACATTGACAATACCAGGGTGAGGCTGCAATATGACATTAGAGGGTACTTGGGGCTGAGGCAAGGTATGTTGTCCACCAATATTTAAGTGCCCAGTTTAGATTAGTTGTTGAAATTCGTTTGAATCAACGTAAAAATGTATAGAAAACCTTAACTTCTTATGCCCTCCAGGTTGCCAAAATGTGTTAGGCAATCTCCCTCTTCTTCCTATGTTTCCTCCTCTACTGCTACCCATGTTGAAGAAGCTCATCTATATCCATCATAAACAAATTAGTACATGAAGTATAAGACATAGTAAAATTAAACATCTAATACACTTGGTCATCATGATTAATTTGGCTCTCAAACTAACAAACCATGCAACATAAAAAGGATATGAATGGGAAAAGTGAAACAAGGATAGAAGTACAACTCTGAAATCATTCATCCAACAACATCCTTGTCTGAAATCCATACATGTAGACCACTACTTCCATACAAAAAATTACAAGGAGACTATCCAAACTTTTAACTTTAAACCATGTCTGCAAGTATTCTCATGAAACTTAATCAATCTAGGAATTTCTCCAAGCCATATTCAATCATTCATTTATGCTATAATAAAATTTTGTCTTTAATCAATAATGTTGGTCATACATCCATACTATATTTCTTTTATACTCACTTCATCTTAATTTTATAGACAGGGTAAGAATGGAAACATGAATTTAAATGAATGGGATTTGAGGGAAACAACTTATGTAAAGTGAAATTAATGAAGGGTAATAAGTCTATATAACAACCCATGTGACTTATGTCATTTTCCTTTTTATGTCATTAACATATAAGTTATTGTATGTATAACCATGAATAACATGTCCATCGAAACCAATCATATGCATGAGTCTTTTAATGTACATGCCTTCCCAAACCACAATCATAAACAAACATAACCATTTTCAGGTAAACCATCATCCATTTATCGTTGAATCCATTTTATTCCAACCAACATGCACATGTAATTGAAAGTTCACTGACCCGAGTCATTCCATGTTCAAACCAAAACTTCAATCATAAAATAATACCCAAATAACAAAGTTCGATGCACTATAATTATATCTCATTTCATTATTTTTCGATTTATTCCAACTCTGTATCAAAATTGCCAACCATTCCACGATTTCAAGGAATAATTGATAGACAAGTTATACCAAAAATTATGCATGTCTAAATTAACCAAATTTCGGTTGGACCGAAAAACATTTCATTCAGAAGTCACAAAGACAGAGAAAAAACGTGAGGAAGAGATGTAGCTCGACCATAAATGTAATCTTGTGTTCGAAATTAAAAGGCCCAAATTCTAGCTTGTAGTTTGGGTATGAAACCTATGTTTTCAAGACTATGAAATTTAGACTTAGTCTGAACAAGTTTGCATTGACATTATGACCCGGTCTTTCTTTTAACATCCCAAATTTAATTGAAGTGAAGAGCTTAATAATCACAGCCAAAATTTAAAATGCCAAAATCTTTAAGTTCCAAATGAAAAGGCACCACTGCATACGATTCAATCAACCCAGGTTCGAGCTCATGACGCTCAATGCAAGATTAGGGTTCAAACTCGACATTTTTAAAACCAATATATGCAAGAGCAAGGCAAAAGCTTGAATGTAGGAAACATTTTATAAACCCAAACAATCATAGAATTTGGGCCTCAAATTAGTCACGAACCATGTTGAACACTTCAAAACACATAAGTTTATATCAGAACAACAACTCGGGTAGAACTCAAGAGCTTGCATGCAATTTATACTAGGTGGGTTTGATCTTGTACCCATCTTCCAATAAAGAAAACTATCATTTTGACTGAAAATCGAAACAATGGATACTTCTAGGTGTAAAATTGTCATTCAGGTTCGACCCATATCAAAACATATCATTGGCTTTCATAGCAAGACTCAAACATGAGTCGAAAAACACCAAAAACCCATGACCGTAATCTTGTAAAAGAAATGGTTTATTCTCATAATGACAAGAGAAACCACAAAAGAGAAAAGAGAACTCGAGTTTGAGTCTGCATGCGAACTAAGAGATGCGAAAAACAATATTTTTCCTTTTCAAATCAAAATGGAAAATGTGAGAATGGAGTACAATGAAAAAAACAATATTAACTTTGAGCAAACAATTATTTTTTCCACCTTTTCCTTCATGAAATGACAGAGAAGGGAGAAGAAGACATTTATGCACACAACAATGCTAACCAGAGCAAAAAATAACCGGATTTTAAAGCCAAATATGTATTGCACTAGATGTCAAATCAATTGCGAGCTCATACGTTGTACATTGACGCTTTTCAACCAGAGGTGAGGGCCAAATCAGTTACCGAAACCACCAAGAGTGAGGGTTTTGGCAAGTGGAGCTCAAAGCCTTTTCCTCAACATTCAACAGAGCAAATGACCAAAATCCAAGGCAGAAATGGAGTGATAGTGCGAGGGACTGTGGAGTAAATGCCCATGTCCTAGCGCCTTCAATGCATGGCCAACTCTATCACATCGCCAATCCAACAAACCATTACAATGCGTGCCAGTCAACAATCCACCCAACATTTATAACCCTCACAGCATGCGAACTTTCCATTATGTCAAATCGAATGCATTAACTTGTTGTCATATAATTATCAACGTAAGTTTATACCACATACAAACCATATGAATTCAAATAAGGTCATATAATATGTATAACCATCACCTAATTCCAATCAACTCTATGAATAGGTTATATCATGTATAAATTATATGTTGAATGTATTCATTTCTCAAACTTTGACCAATGTTGCTTCACAAATGTGCCTCCTTTATACATTGTGATTATAGTATATGTATTACTCATATATACGAGTAATCAAACCATGTGAAACCCCTTTTGAATAATGAAACCAAGACCTTTTGCAAACTATATGGCTTTGCCTTTGACTTGCTTTGCATGAAAGAATCATGGTTTGGCACTAATTAAACATCATAATCTTACTAACCAATGTTTGTTTGTGGTGGCCAATTCTGCATATTTGGTATTGTCACATGTATCGAACTTCTTCATTCTCTCAATGCTATAATGATGCTAGAACTTTCATCATTTTGCAAGTAAATCTTTCAACTTCAATGATATGCATAGTAGAATAACCATAAACCATTCTTCAAGATGACAAAAACTGAAGTATATCATGTAGAGGAAAAGCTTTAGAGAACCAATATTTTGACTTCAATCCTTGGGGACCCCACCTATTAGCTATATAATAATAATAATAATATTTGCAATTCTTTGCGAGTATTTATAATAAGTGACGAATTTTTGAGTCAACACTAGATAGTTGGCATGTGATTAATTAATGTAAAATGGTCATCATTATGGACCAAGGCCCACTAGGTAGTTGGTACTCATTAATGTGGGACCACTAGTGGTTAGGGTTTGGGTAATGAGAAATTATTTATAAAGGTAGGAAGGTGTTTAATGTCAAGTTATTATCAGTGTATTAGCGCTCTACTCATTTGGAGGTTGACCCCTCGAAGATGTCCATGAACATTGCTCTCTTTTTAGATTATCAATATAACGGTTATTGTTTGATAGATTCAATACTCTTGTTCTTCCTCTTTTACTCTCCATGGTTCATATTTCTTCTGGTAATTGCTCTTAATTCTCTATTTATCTATATAAATAAAGGAAAGTAGAGAGTTTTGTCCAGAGCCCTTGGTTCCATATTTTATCCTAGATTTTCCTCTTATCCAAGGAAATGTGCCATGCTTCCTTGTGGTATGCCTCTTTGATTGAGAATGTCCCTCCTCCCATCTGACCCACCCGATTTTGTCTAGTTGATCACTTATTCTAATTTTTCTTTTTGCCAATTCAAATTCTAATGTGACAACTCCCTATTAGAGAATGTTTGGGGGCCAAGCGGACTTAGTCTTCATGGATCACAAATTCAAACGGTTAGTCATGGGTATTTCTTTCCATAACTAATTGGCAAAGATCCAACTGGCATTTAAAAAAGCGGTTATGATTGTTGTTAGTTTCTCTTGAATGCATTGTTGAGGTTGTTGTTGCCTACAGTCATCCCAAACCAGAGTTGAGTGTCCATCTATGTCTTCCCAAAAATATTGTTGTTGAACTATGGGTTTGTTTTTCCAAGCCTAGTTCTATATCCTTGATCCCGGGCAATGGCCTTATATATATATATATATATATATATATATATAAGATCATTTTCTGCAACTTCTCTCGCATATTTGTCATGCCATATTTTTCCCCATAACTCTTCCTTGGTATTGAGCCATCATCACAATAATTTCACTGCAAGAACCCTGTTGAGAGTTGGGAGATATTGAACTCCCATACCCCCTGAGGCTTTGGGAAGAAAAACCTTATCCAAGGTTACAAGAGCCCATTTTCTTTCATTTTTTTGCACTCTCCATACGAAATCCTTCTTGAGGCCTTTTATGGCTTTAAGAATCTTGGTCAGGGCCACAAGCACACAGAAGAGATAAAAAGGCATAGATTGAAGAACATATTTTAACAATATGGGTCGACTAGGGAGATTAAGAGCATAGGAAGACCAAGACTTGAATTTGTCATTAAGTTTAGAGAAATTCCCATGAAAAGTTCCTTGTAGTGTTCTCAATGAGGGGAGCCTCTAGAAATTTTGTACTCAGAGACTCCTTTTGGAAGCCTTGGATTTAAGCAATGTTGCATTGGGTAATAAGCGGGGTGTTAAAGAAAAATATTAGGGATTTTTCTAGGTTGAGCATGGTGCCAGAGGCCAACATTAAGGTGTCGAGATAAGCTTTGAGAGAAACCACTTCTTTAGTTGATGGTGTGGCCCAAGAGCATTGGATCATTCACAAATTGAAGGTGGGAAAGAGGGTCAATCACGAAGGATAGCCTGAGCCCCCTTAGACTCCTTGAGGAGATACCATGGTCGAGAGAACGACCTAGCCCTTTCGTCATGAGGATGAATAAAAAGTGAGAGAGGGGATCCCCTTGTCTGATTCCATAGGTGGCATTGAATGCAGAGGTGGGGGATCCTCTTGTGTGATGCCATGGGTGGAATTGAATGGGGAAGGGGGGGATCCATTGACCAGTACTAAGAAGAAGGATACGAAGATAATATTTTTAAACCAATGCACCTAGATGGGGTCAAAGCTGAAAGTGAACATCATTTGAACCAATAAATCCCAATTTAGACAATCAAAGGCCTTAGACATGTCAAGTTTGATGAGCATACCTAGAGTTTTGTTTGATCGTAGAGAGTGGATCACTTCACAGGCAATTTGATGCCAACTAGTATCTGACGTCCTTCCATGTAGCCTCCTTGCTTCAAAGAGGTTATACAAGACATAATCAACTTTAATCAATCGATGATGACTTTGGATATGATATTGTAAATGATGTTGCACTGTGATATGGGTATGAATTTCTCTAGATACTTGGCCTTTTCCTGCTCGAGAATGAGAATGAGGAAGGTCACATTCAAGGCCCGAAGAATATCTTGCGAAGCTTTTGAGTCTTTAAAAATTCTCAACATAGTTGTACCTATCACATCCCAACTAAATAATATATTATTAACATTCAACTTATTTCAAATATATTTAAATAATTCTGGATGATATTTTTTTATAGTTAACAAATATAATAATTAATCTAATATGTTTTTTTTTCTTCTTTTTTTCCTTTGGAGATAAATTCCCATGAAACTCTCAAGCAAACCCCCACATTACGAAGTTGGTACCCCGTGTAAAGTGGGCATTGTAGACTTAGTGCCCCTGACGTTGTGGGAATTAAATTGGGGAGTTTCATAACATGTTGTATTTAGGGGAAAATTGAAGGATTCATATGTATCTTAAAGTGTAGAAAACTTAGCAATCTATGCTAATCCTTAAAATGTCGAATATAAAATGGTTGGCGATGTTTTAGTAAAAACATTTAAATTTCTAAGGGTTTTATATAGTTTTTATAATGTTCTAGTGATTTTTAGAGTAAAATAATTTTATCCTAGAGAATTTGGACAAATTGTTTTTAGGGAAAAAAAATGAAATTGGCAAATGTTAAGCCCTAGAAAAAGCCCCATGTAAAGCCCTGGATAGTGAGTTATATTTCTATTGTTATATTAGTGTTGTCGGCTAGACCCTTTAATTGTAATTGTACCCTCTCTCTCTCTCTCTCTCTCTCTCTCTCTCTCTCTCTCTCTCTCTACACACACACACACACACACACACTAAGGAAACCTAGTTTTAGAATCATCGCATCTTGTTCTTGTACATTTGTTCTATTGTAAAAGGAGTTTTCCCCCTCGAAGAGGCTTATATTTCATTCTTATATCTATTTTTCAAGGCATGGAGCTTCTTCTCTTTATATTTTCAAGCTATTTCATTATTTGTTGCCTACCATTTGGTTTCAGAGCCTATGATCCTAGGGTTTTTCTCCTTCAATCAAGACATCTTGTCATTTTCCTTATAATTTTTTTGGGGGAATTTTCAGACAACGAAAATTTGAGGAGATTAGATGGAAATATTAGGGTACAATTGGTCAAAATTTCAAGTTCTAGTTCATTATAATTTTGAAGGTGTAGCCTATGGAAGATAGGGTTTGTGACTAATCCTAAAATCATTTTTAAATGAGTCATATTGTAATTTTTGTTATAACTCTTTGTCTGGGAAATTTCAGATAGTGAAATTTTGTGTAAACTGGGGAGAAATATCATAGTACAGGTGACCAATATTTTTGGTTCTAGTTCGCTATATTTTCAGAGATATAGTCTATGAAAGATAGGGTTTGTGACTAATCCTGAAATCAAATTTAAAAGAGCCATCTTGGAATTTTCGCTATAACTTTTTTTCGGTAAAGTTTCGGACTCTGAAATTTTCATAGTTCTGAGGAGACATAGCGAATTACATGTGGAAAAGTTTTCATATTTTGAATCATTATAATTTATGAGATATATCTTGTGAAAGTTAGGGTTTTGACTATTTGTGAAATTAGTCTTAAACAAGTCATTTTGACATTTTTGCTATAATTTTTTCCAATGAAGTTCCAGAGTGTGAAAAAATCTAGGAGTTTAAAAATTCATATCAGAGTACTACAGGCCAAAATTTTAGACTCAAAAGGGATTAAATTTCAGAGATATATCAAGACAAAGATCATCCATAAAGACATTCTCCAAATTAGTGTTTGAAAGGTACGTAACTTACAATTAGCATAACTTTTGATTGGAAGATATATTTTTGGTGATTCAAAATTTATGATAAAGAGGAGTATTATTATTTTTTCACATGGATCTAAAGGGTGCTCCAAAATTTACTTGACCAAATAAACCTCCATAGAGCTCAACCATGACTGAAGAAGAAAGAGAAGAGATTGTTCACCAATTGGAATAGTTTTAAAATAAGATGAATGAAAATAGGGAACAAATGATAAAGAATATGGATGAAAATAGGGAACAAATGGAAGAGAATATGGATGAAAATATGGAAGATTTGAAAAATCCCATGCCTATCATCTTCTTACATACCCTAGATGAGAGACTCCCTGAAGAAGATATCAAGACACAAGGAAATCATGAAAATGTGGAGAAAATAAAGATTGAGTCCCAAAACCATGATTGTTTATCATCTCTAGATCCACATGATCAAGGGTTCAATATGGCACCAAGGAACTACTTAATTCCCAAGATTTTTATGAGGAAGTTTGATGGCAAAGATCCTATAACATGGATATTCCAGATGGAGCAATTCTTTGATCTACACCAAGTTCCAACCTTACAAAAGGTAACTCTTGCATCATTGTCTTTAAAAAATGATTAATTTGTCTAGTATCAATGACTTTGTGAAAGAAAAAATGATTACATTGTCTCTCGACCCATTTTTACGGATGAATTGATAACACATTATGGGGATATTAAGAAGAATACATTCTTTAGTCAATTGCTAAATCTCTGACAAAGACGTCCAATTACATAACACATTCAACAAATCCAAAAACTAAGTCTTAGGGTAAAGAACATCTCATATGATCATTTATTGGATCTATTTCTGGGAACTTTAAAGGAGATCATCCAACATGAGGTGTATCTCTTGGAACCTAAATCCCTAAAGCATGTTTTCAGTCTAGCAAGAAAAGTTGAAAGTAAAAATATGGCTACTAGAAGAGTGGTCACTAACAACTACAGAGACCAATGTGTTTCCTCTTCTAACCTCACTCAATTGACAAGGTTGACACCTCAACAAATGGATGAAAGAACAAAAAAGGGACTATGTCTCAATTGTGACAACAAGTACAAGGGGCGTACATGCGGTGAGAAGAAATTATTCTACATAGGTTGTGAAGAGGAAGAAGATCAAGATTTGGAATCATCACAAGATCTAGATCTGGAAGAGACTACTCCAATGATATATTGTCATGCATTGGCCGACATCAATACTCCACAAACCCTCGAGATAGAAGGATATATCAAAAAGAAAAAGGTAACAATGTTGATTGATTTTGGTAGTACCCATAACTTCATCAATTACAAATTAGCAAAACTTCTCAATTGCTTTGTATTTCTAGCACCAGAGCTTCAAGTAATGATTTCAGATGGAGGTACCATAAATTGTTCAGGGAAGTGCCATGGTATTAAGCTCAATATGAGAGAGTATCTATTGGATAGTCCCATGATTGCAATCCAAATGGGTGGTGTTGATGTTCTATTAGAGGTCCAATGGTTACGATCATTGGGAACAATGGCCCTCAATTTTCAAGAGCCTTTCATGAGATTTTCCTTAGAAGGCAAGGAAATTGAACTTAGAGGTGTCCAAGGGAAACCCTCTAAAGTGATAATCTCTAACAACATGACAAAATTACTCAAAAAGGGACACCATGGTGTAATTGCACAATTCTGCTCACTAGATGTTCAAACATCTATATCATCTGCTCCAGTGGATCTCCAAAAAGTTATCAACAATCATTCCAAGTATTTTGAGAGATTCCTAAGGTTCTTCCACCTACTTGAGATCTTGACCATGTTATTCTTTTGCAACCAAGAAGTGTACCACCTAACATTAGGCCTTATAGGTATCCATATGCACAAAAGAGTGAGATTGAGCATAAGATTCAAGAAATGTTAGAAGTCGACATCATTCAACCTAGCCAAAGTGCTTTCTCTTCACCAATGGCGATGGATAAAAAAAAGGATGGTTCATGGTGTGTGTGTCCAAATTATAGAAAACTCAATAAAATGACCATCAAATATAAGTTTCTTATTCTTGCCATTGATGAATATTAGATGAATTGCATTGAGCAATTTTCTTTACTAAGTTGGATCTCTGTTTGGGGTATCATCAAATCATAATGAGGCAAGTAGACATTCACAAAACAACCTTTAGAACACATGAAGGTCATTCTGCATTTTTGGTTATGCCATTTGGACTTACTAATGCACGTTCAACATTTCAAAGCTTGATGAATTCTATTTTGAAACACTTCCTTAGAAAATTTGTGTTATTGTTTTTTGATGACATACTAATCTATAGCAAATATTGGGAAGAGCATGTACAACATGTTAATAGGGTCTTAAAACTACTGGAAGAGAAACAACTATATGCAAATCCTTCCAAGTGTGCCTTTGGGGTTCAAGAATTGGAATATTTGGGTCATATTGTATTTCATGAAGGTGCCAAAGTGGACCCTAACAAAATTAAAGCTATGTTGGAATGGTCAATCCCCAAAACCTTGAAGAAACTTAGAGGCTTCTTAGGATTGATAGGCTATTACCGCAAGTTTGTCAAAAACTATGGTCAAATAGCAACATCTCTAATAATGTTATTGAATAAAGAATCATTTTCTTGGACTCAAGAAACAACCAAAGATTTTGAAAAACTTAAGGAGGGTATGTGTAGGACTCCTATCCCGGCCACACCTGACTTCACGAAAACCTTTATTGTGGAGTGTGATGCCTCAAGCCATGGCATTGGTGCAATTTT
Source organism: Picea mariana (assembly GCA_032191745.1). NCBI lineage: Eukaryota > Viridiplantae > Streptophyta > Pinopsida > Pinales > Pinaceae > Picea > Picea mariana. The sequence continues at coordinate 322,705 of JASDQU010012276.1, forward strand.
AATGCAAGAAGGAAGGCCCCTTGCCTTTGAAAGAAGCCAAATTAATGAAATAACTTACTCAAACCCATTTATGAAAAAGAAATTTTGTCCATACTACATGCAATTAAGAAACGGTGCCCTTTCCAAATACGAAGACACTTCAAAGTAAAATTGGATCATGATAGTTTAAAGTACTTCTTGGAGCAACGATTATCTTCAAAAGAGGAAAAAAATGGGTTACACAGATGCTAGGTTATGGCTTTGAAATTAGCTACAAAGAAGGAAAACATAATACAATGGCAGATGCACTTTCAAGGAAAGAGGAAGAAATAGAGGGTTTACTATGTGTTATTTATATTACATAATGTGATTGAGTGGAAGAAGCAAGGATAGAATGGAAGCAAGATCAAAAGGTTTGCAAGATCATTCCACAACTGCAAGAGGACCGAAGTGTATTAGATATATTTGTGTGGAAGAATGATATGTTGTGGTATCAAGATCACCTATATTTATGTAAGAATTCCCAACTCAAACAGAAGATTCTTTTGGAATTGCATACTTCTCCTATAAGAGGACATTCAAGGTTCTTGAAAACTTACAACATGATCAAGAAGGATTTTTTCTAGGAAGGTCTTAAAATTGATGTTGAATAGTTTGTGGTTGAATGAGAGGTATGCCAACGGAATAAGGGAGAGACAATCAAGACCTCGGGTCTCCTACAACCATTATCTATACCAAGTCAACGTCTGGAAGAAGTTTCAATGGATTCTATTACAGGTTTACCCAAATCTAAAGGAAAGAATGTCATCATGGTAGTAGTGAATCAACTGACAACGTATGCCCATTTTTGCTTTATTTATCATCCTTTTAAAGCAAGTATAGTAGCGACAACATTCATGGAAATAGTTCAAAAGATACATGGAATCCCCAAGATTATTGTAAGTGACAGAGATCCAATTTTCACTATAAATTTTTGGACTAAATTATTTTCTTGTTTGGGTACTATTATCCCTCACTGACGAATAACTATTCCATAAAGAACATCTAGAGGCGCCCAGGTAGAAAACATGGAAATCCAGAAGATGTGTATGTACTTGCAAATATAAACTCGAGATCCTCCTTCTAAGTGTGAGCATCTCTCAGTGGCATCAACAACATATGACACCCATGGAATATGGATAGGTATGACAAGCATCCTTGAGAAGCATGTTGCAAGTTGGTGAGTCCATCATCATGGTGAGCATCAATTTAATATCTGAGGCATTTAAGCTTCTTCCAGAGAGTACTTTCTAACTACTAGTTGTTAGCTCGTTGGTTATACTTCTTCCTTTGCCATAACTTGACTTGTTATCTTAGGTTCTTGGGGGATTAGATTACTCTTGAGGAAAATGAAGCACTACTGGGGTTTGTTTTGAATCTGTCATTGTATTGTTCTCAATCATACTTACCACTTTTCATCTCATCATTCCTTGTCATATCCATTTATTTAGGTTATATAAATCACGAGAGCTTCGTCTTCGTCCAACATGCCCATCTTGATGGAGGGAAAATTTCAAGGAAATAAGTCTGCAACAAAGGAGAATGGACGAAAGGTTGACTATAATAAGAGGTCTAGTGACTTACACAAAGTTGGTTTGATGGTATATTAAGGCAATGCTATGCTTGCACACATAGAATGCCAAAAATCACATCTCTAGTTGTCGAGACAAAACTACCAATCCTTATCATACACTTGTATAAATTGGAGCATCCACTACAACACAACAAGCATCCAACAATAAGAGCCACACATAGGTCAGTTGACATGCTTTCTTTACTTCTGTGTCTATCTGAAGATGCAAGTCAGACTTTTTAGCAACCCACAGATTTGAGTGGAGCGTGAACACCAATCCAAGTCGAGTTGGATCCCTTCCAGTTGGCAACACATGGTCGAGGAGAGTCAACTCTATATGACGAGTTGACTATTAAAAGAGGGTCTAATGGACTCTAGTCGTCGGTTTTCAATCATGACAAATGCAAGACGAGAGGGGTGAACATGGTGCATCGAGTCAAGCATCAAGGAGAATGGTTGAGGGTTTCGACCATGCAAGTCGAGAGTACCTCCAAATAATCAATCGAGCCCTCCAGCGAGAAGAGGCAGGTTGAGTCTATTTTTCACTTCTTCCATGCAATGTGCTACCACAAAGGAAACTAGGGAATCCATGCATATGGAAGTGGACTCTGCTCGTTGAGTCGAGTAGCAAGAGGAGGTCGGGTGCCAAGTCGACAGGTGATGTAGCCAAGAAACGTTGATTCATTCACGAGATCTAAAAACCATGCAAACACAGGAGAATGGAAAATAACTCTCTTTTATTCCTTCTCCATCTTAACTATTACAAAAGTTCAACCCCTTATAACTGCTATCTGAGATATTCAAAAACAACTAATTTTAGAAAAATAGTTATTTTTAGAAAATTCTTGCATGACTCTAAAACTGACCAATAACTAAGAGCTAACTAAAGTGACACTATTTTTCAACTCACTTTTTTGATTAGGTGCATAAACTAAGAGATAATTGATAATGACTAATTTAAAAAATCTCATAAAAACACTATAACCCCAATTTGAGGCCTTATATGAAGGAATTTGGCCCCGGAAAGTGTAAAAAAGATGTCTAATATGAAGGAACATATCATTACGACAATGAACTCTTCAAGACACAACTCCCTGTAAAATTTTAGCCGAAACAGATAATTGAGTCAAAAGTTAGAACCCTTTGAAATCCTTGCATCATTCTCCTCTGGTTGAAAAGAACGAAGCTCCTACGAGTTACTGTCTTCAAACTACTGCCACTTAACGATATCTAAGTTGAGAAATTCCCCCTCTGTAATCCATGTACTCTCTTTTGGTGTTGTGCCTTCCCATTGAACCAGATATCGGTTGTATTGGCCTTGCCAAGTATGAAGGGTCTTCTTATCTAAAATATGCACAATATTTTCCTTTTTCGTGCTCAGAATGGCTTGTTTCCAATCTACCTCTGCCTCACTATCATCACCGAGATCGTCCCCAGGGAAGATATATAAATTAGAAACATTAAACAAGAGGGAAATATCAAGATCATTTGGAAAATCGACCTTATAAGCATTGTCGTTAATTTTCTTGAGAATCTTGCAAGGACCAATTTTATTATACTTCAATTTGTGGTATGTTCCTCTAGGAAACCGCTCTTTCCGTAAATAAACCATTACCAAATCACCTTCATTGAATACCTAATATCGTCGGTGAGAATCTTTTATAATTTTTTTATGTTCATTACTGACATGTAGCTTTTGTCTCACTTGTTGCTGCAAATGTCGAATGTGTTCTGCAAATGCTTCCCCATCATCACTGATCCTATCACCAAGCGGTAGATGCACCAAATCTAGGACACCCATAGGATTTTTACCGTAAACAATCTGAAATGGATATTTACTTGTAGATCTATTCACTGAACTATTGTAGGCAAATTCTGCTTGAGGTAAAGCCAAATCCCACTCCTTGGGATTCTCTCCAACAATGCTCCATTTTCCCAAACTCTGATTTACTACCTCTGTTTGCCCATCTGTTTGGGGGTGATAGGCATTGTTGAACTGTAATTTAGTCCCCATTTTCTTCCATTAAGTCCTCCAAAAATGACCCAAGAACCGAGTATCTCTATCAGAAGTAATAGTTTTTGTAACCCCATGCAATCTAACAATTTCTGAAAAAACAATTCTGCCACCCTTGGTGCATCACTAGTTTTCTTGCAAGCAAAGAAATGAGTCATTTTAGAGAACCTATCAACAACCACAAAAATAGAATCATTACCTTTCTGTGTGTTTGGGAGACCCAACATAAAATCCATGCTCAAATATGTCAATGGGCCTATGGGCACTGGTAACGACATGTACAACCCTGTGTTTTGTGAGTGTTCTTTAGCCATTTGACAAATCCTACACTGTGCCACATACATGATTATATCCTTTTTCATCTTTGGCCAGTAATACTTATCTTTGATTAAGGCTAACGTCTTATCCTTTCCAAAATGTCCCTCCAAACCACTACTGTGAAGTTCGTTGATAATATTTTCTCTCATAGAGCCAATGGAATGCATAATTATTTTCCTTTGAAGAGGTAGCCATATTGCATAAAATATTCACCCTGAGTAAGATCCATGTTCCCAACGATTGGATTCTCCAATTGTTCCACAATCGACCAAAAGTTGTTATCAGACGCATATATATCCTTCAATGCAGTAAACCCAATTACTTGATTTTCCATGGTTGTCAAAAGAACATTGCGCTAACTCAAGGCATCTGCAACTTGATTTTGCTATCTTGATTTGTGATTCAGAACAAAGGTGTAGTCTTGTAAGAAAGAGACCCATTTTTCATGTCTACTGTTCGATTTCTTTTGGGTGTTTACATTTTTTAATGCAATGTGATCGATAAATAACACAAACTCCTTCAACACTAAATAATGCCTTAAATGTCGCAATGCTTGCACAATTGCATAAAACTCTACATCATATGTGGAGTAGTTCTTTCTTACCTCATTCAAATTTTCACTAAAAAATGCAATTGACCTACCTGTTTGGATAAGTACAACTCCAATGCCTACATGTGAAGCATCACAATCTACCTCAAATATTTTATCAAAATCTGGTAAGGCTAATATAGGTGCCTCAATTACCTTATTCTTTAGAAACTTAAAACTTTCCTCAGCTTCATTGGTCCACATGAATGTCTTGTCTTTGGTGCAATCTGTTATGGGTGCTACAATATTGCTAAAATTTCGAATAATTTTTTAGTAAACGGTGGCCATCCATGAAATCTCTTACCTTTGTTATGCTCCTAGGACTAGGCCACTCGAAAATTGCTTTGACCTTCTCTGAATCCATCTTGACTCCTTTTGTTAAGATGACAAAATGTAGAAATACCATCCAATATAATTTTTAAATGTTGCAAGTGATCTTCTTTGTTGTTACTGAAAATTAGGACATCATCAAAATAAACGACAACACACTTACCAATATAAGGTCAAAGCAAAGTATTCATCAATCACATGAAAGTACTAGGTGCATTTGGATAGCCTGAATGGAATCACCATCCATTCATATAGTCCATCTTTTGGGGTATGGGTTAGAGGGGGGTGAACCCCCCCCTCGTGTGGGGGTTAGGGGGCAGCGCCCCCCAAAAAAAATATTTATGCCTCGGGAAACGTGTCACATATTTAGGTGGTTTTTCAGCACATGGTTTTTTGTCGATGGTTTTCTATTTCTGGTTAAGGAATTAGGGTTGTGGACTAATCCATGTCATTGGGTTAGGGTTTTGGATGTCGTTGGCTCCTATATGTATATTGTATTATAAACAATGTATCACTATGAATGAATATAAAATATGTTGGTTTTCCCGGTTTGGGTTTCCAGGGGAAAAATCTCTGTGTAATGTTTGTATTTGCCATTGTATCTTTTTTGTTCTTTTACTGAAAATTTGTTTGCAGTAAATATTGTACAAGGTTATAATCTACATTTGGTATCATAGCTTTGTTGGCTTCAGGGGGACACCTTTGTGGTCAAGGGTTTGGCTCAGGATTGTGATAAGCCTTGTTACAGTGGGAGATCTGTGGTATTGATTTTTCAGGTGAAAAGAAATGGCAAGCAATTTGAAGATGGCGATCGAGAAGTTTAATGGGCAAAGTTTTGAGTTGTGGAAGCTCAAGATGGAAGATTTGTTGGTGGACAGAGATCAGTGGATCATGGTAGATCCAGGTACTACACCTATAGAAACTTCAGCAGATGACTAGAAAAATTTGGATTGGAAGGCAAAGAGCACAATCCGACTATGTCTCTCAGATTCAATATTATTGAATGTGTCAGAGGAAGCTACAACCAAGTATTTATGGGATAAGTTGGGGAAGTTGTATCAGTCTAAGTCCCTAGTGAATAAACTATTCCTGAGAAAGAAGCTGTATAACCTGAAGATGAGAGATGGAGACTCAGTGGCGAAGCATTTGAACACCTTCAATACTGTGGTAAGTCAGTTAGTATATGTTGAGATTAAAATTTTAGATGAAGATAAATGTATCGGTTTACTGTGTTCTTTACTAGACTTGTGGGATAGTCTGGTTTCCATAGGAAGTAATACAACTTCCTTGAAGTTTGATGAAGTGGTCTCATCTTTGTTGTCTAAGGAGATGAGACGAAAGAATATGGAAGGATGTAGCACAAGCGCATTATTTGCAAGAGAACGTACCCAGAAAAGAAATAGATCTAAGTTCTCAAGTGGGAGATCTAAGTCTAAGGGTAGATCTAAATCTCCCAAAAAGTTTGTAAGTGTATGTTTGACATGTGGAAAAGAAGGGCACTACAAGAAGCAATGTAGATCCAAAGTTGATAAAAAGAAGGGATATGTAGAATCTCCTTCTACAGAAGAAAAGACCTCCAAGGAAGGAGGAGGGGATGTGTACTTGGCCTCTTCAAGCACACATGCAGATCATGAGGCATGGTTGGTTAACTCTGGTGCATCATTTCATATGACTCCCCACAGGGAGTGGTTCTGCGAATATGAAAGATATGATGGAGGTAATGTTTTCTTAGGAGATGATTCGACAACCAGAATCATAGGACGAGGAAGAGTCAAATTAAGGCTCATAGATGGAAGGATTATAACACTGCCTGGTGTTCTACACATCCCAGGTTTGGCCAGAAATTTGTTTTTGTAAGCAAAATGCACTATGCAGGGGTAAAAACAATATTTGAAAAGGAAACCTGTAGGATGGTTTGAGGAGCAATGGTGTTGCTGAAGGGAGTTCGGTTTGGAACTCTATATAAGTTGCAAGGAAGCACTATTATTGATGAGTGTAATAGTTCCATTGTTCCTGATATTGGAGTTGAAGAAGAAAGAACTCCTATAGTCTCTGGAGAAAATGTTATGCTATGGCATCAAAGACTAGGGTATACTGGAGAGAAGGGTCTTCGACTACTACACGGTAAATGTATGGTTGAAGGTATGTCTAACTTCTCTCTCGATTTTGATTTCTGTGAACACTGTCTATATGGGAAGCAAAATCTGGTAAGATTCCCCTCTGGTGCAATGAGGGCAGAGGGAATTTCACTACTAGTTCATAGTGATGTTTTTGGACCTGTGTTGGTCCCATCATTGGGAAAATATGTGTACTATGTCTCATTTATAGATGACTTCTCGAAGAATACTTGAATATATTTCCTTAGGAAGAAATCTGAAGTCTTTGACAGTTTAAAGAGTTTAAATCTCTTGTTGAGAATCAAACAGAGAAAAGAATTAAGGTGTTGTGGACAGATAATGGCAGAGAGTTTTGCGAGAATGAATTTTAAGAATTTTGTAAGAAGTGTGGTATAGCAAGGCAGAAGACTACTCCATACACACCTCAACAAAATGGAGTTGTAGAAAGGATGAACAGGAAGTTGATGGAAAAAGTAAGGTGCATGCTCAGTGGTGTCGGGTTAGGGCAAGAATTTTGGGCAGAGGCAGTGGGTACTACATGTTACCTGGTCAACAAATCACCCTCATCAGCGTTGGATGACAAGACTCCACAAGAGGTATGGACTGGTAAGGCACCTTCTTTCACACATCTCAAGGTATTTGGTTGTGATGCATATGTTCCTGTTCCAAAGGAAAACATGAGTAAGCTAGATAAGAAGGCTGAAAAGTGTATCTTTATTGGATATAAAGATGGTCTCAAAGGTTATAAGATTTGGAACCCAAAAACTAAGAAGGTAATGTATAGACGAGATGTGGTATTTAGAGAAATGAAGGATGTTGTTAAACATGAAGTCCTACCAAGTAAAGAAGAACTAGAGAAGATAGAGTTTGATTTAAAGGATGATGAATCAGACTCTACAGAAGAACAAGAATAAGAAGAAGAAGATCCTCATACTCCAGTATTGAGGAGATCGGTTCGAGAAAGAAGGCTACCGGAAAGGTATACTCCATCTGATTTCCGTTCAAATTTTTCTTTGTCTATCACTGATGATGATCCTAGAACTATCAGGGTGGCAGTGGATTCAGAGGATGGAAATCTCTGGAAAAGGGCCATGGACGAAGAAATGGCATATGTGGATAAGAATGAGGCTTGGGATCTAGTGAAGTTGCCAGCTGGAAGAAAGCTCATTGGCAGCAAATGGGTATTTAAAAAGACGCTGAATGCAGAAGGAAAAGTGGAGAAATACAAAGCTTGGTTAGTAGCAAAGGGTTATTCCCAGGTTGAGGAAATTGATTTTGGTGAGATTTTTTCTCTTGTTGCCAAGTTAACCTATATAATATTTATGTTATTTGTTGCTGCTACATTTGATTTTGAAGTAGAACAGATGGATGTGAAGACAACATTCCTACATGGGATTCTTGAAGAAGAAATCTATATGAAACAACCGAAAGGTTATGTTGTGAAGGGAAAGAAGGAGCTGGTATGCAAGCTAAAAAAGTCTCTGTATGGTTTAAAACAATCACCAAGGATGTGGTATTAAAAATTTGATACTTATATGTTGGGACTTGGCTTCACAAGAAGCAAAGAGGATCATTGTGTGTATTTTAAAATAATTGGTGATCATTTGATTTATTTGGTCTTGTATTTGGACGACATGTTGCTGATAGGAAGAGTCAAGTTGAGGCTCATAGATGGAAGGATTAGAACACTACTTGGTGTTCTGCACATCCTAGGTTTGGCCAGAAATTTGTTTTTTGTAACCAAAATGGACGATGCAGGGGTAAAAACAATATTTGAAAAGGAAACCTGTAGGATGGTTCGAGGAGCAATGGTTTTGTTTAAGGGAGTTCAATTTGGAACTCTGTATAAGCTGCAAGGAAGCACTATTAGTGATGGGTGTAATAGTTCCACTATTCCTGATTTTGGAGTTGAAGAAGAAAGAACTCCTACAGTCTCTGGAGAAAAGGTTATGTTGTGGCATCAAAGACTGAGGCATATCAGAGAGAAGGGTCTTCGACTACTACACGGTAAAGGTATGGTTGAAGGTATGTTTAACTGCTCTCTGGATTTGGATTTCTGTGAACACTGCCTATATGGGAAGCATAATTGGGTAAGATTGCCCTCTGGTGCAACAAGGGCAGAAGGAATTTTACAGCTAGTTCACAGTGATGTTTTTGGACCTGTGTCGGTCTCATCATTGGGAAAATCTGTGTACTATGTTTCATTTATAGAAGACTTCTCGAGGAATACTTGGATATATTTCCTCAGGAAGAAATCTGAAGTCTTTGACATGTTTAAGGATTTTAAGGCTCTTGTTGAGAATCAAACAGAGAAAATAATTAAGGTGTTGAGGACAAATAATGGCGAAGAGTTCTACGGGAATGAATTCAAAGAATTATGTAAGAAGTGTGGTATAGAAAGGTAGAAGACTACTCTATACACACCTCAAGAAAATGGATTTGCAAAAAGGATGAATAGGACGTTGATGGAAAAAGAAAGGTACATGCTCAGTGGTGTCGGGTTAGGGCAATAATTTTGGGCATAGGCAGTGGGTACTACATGTTTCTTGGTCAACGGATCACCCTCATCAACGTTGGATGACAAGACTCCACAAGAGGTATGGACTGGTAAGGCACCTTCTCTCACACATCTCAAGGTATTTGGTTGTGATGCATATGTTCATGTTCCAAAGGAAAACATGAGTAAGCTAGATAAGAAGGCTAGAAACTGTATCTTTATTGGATATAAAGACAGTCTCAAAGGTTATAAGCTTTGGAACCCCGAGAGTAAGAAGGTAGTGTATAACCGAGATGTGGTATTTAGAGAAATGAAGGATGTTGTTAAACAAGAAGTCCTACCAAGTAAGGAAGAACTAGAGAAGATAGAGTTTGATTTAAAGGATGATGAATCAGAATCTACTGAAGAACATGAATAAGAAAAAGAAGATCCTCATACTCCAGTATTGAGGAGATCGGTTCGAGAAAGAAGGCTACCAGAAAGGTATACTCCATTTGATTTCTGTTCAAATTTTTCTTTGTCTATTACTGATGATGATCCTAGAACTGTCAGGGTGGCAGTGGATTCAGAGGATGGAAATCTCTGGAAAAGGGCCATGGACGAAGAAATGGCATCTATGGATAAGAATGAGGCTTGGGATCTAATGGAGTTGTCAGCTAGAAGAAAGCCCATTGGCAGCAAATGGGTATTTAAAAAGAAGCTGAATGCAGAAGGAAAACTGGAGAAATACAAAGCTCGGTTAGTAGCAAAGGGTTATTCCCAAGTTGAGGGAATTGATTTTGGTGAGATTTTTTCTCTTGTTGCCAAGTTAACCTATATAATATTTATATTATTTGTTGTTGCTGCATTTGATTTTGAAGTAGAACAGATGGATGTGAAGACAACATTCCTACATGGGGTTCTTGAAGAAGAAATCTATTTGAAGCAACCAAAAGGTTATGTTGTGAAGGGAAAGAAGGAGCTGGTATGCAAGCTGAAAAAGTCCCTGTATGGTTTAAAACAATCACCAAGGATGTGGTATCAAAATTTTGATACTTATATGTTGGGACTTGGCTTCACAAGAAGTAAAGAGGATCATTGTGTGTATTTTAAAATAATTGGTGATCATTTGATTTATTTGGTCTTGTATTTGGATGACATGTTGCTGATAGGAAACAAAAAGGAGATTATCCAGGATGTGAAAACTCAGTTGTCCTCTAAATTTGACAGGAAGGATCTTGGTGCTTCAAATTTCATTTTGGACATGGAAATTAAAGAGATCGGAAAAGGATGAAACTCTGGTTAAATTAGAGAAAATATGTCGAGACAATCTTGCAGAGGCTTAATATGCGGGAATGTAAATCGATCAAGGTTCCTATTCCTGTTGGTGTAAAGTTATCTGTGGATCAGTGTCCCAAGACACATGAAGAGGAGGAGGACATGTCTCATGTTCCATATGCGAGTGTAGTTGGCAGTTTGATGTATGCAATGGTCTGTACTAGACCAGACATTGCACATGCAGTGGGAGTTTTGAGAAGGTATATGTCAAAACCAGGGAAGGAGCATTGGACAACAGTAAAAAGGGTTTTCAGGTATGTGCATGGCACTGCTAGCTATGGATTGTGCTACAAAGTAAGACCGGGATTGGATAGAGTGGTGGATATACATGGATTTGTGGATGCAGACTGGGCTGGAGATTTGGATCGTAGGAGATCTACAAGCGGGTATGTGTTTAACCTGTTTGGAGGATAGATAAGTTGGATGACCAAAAGATAGGTTGTATTGGTACTTTCAACTACAAAAGCTGAATACATGGCAGCCACTCATGCAAGTAAGGAAGAAGTATGGTTACAAAGATTGTGTTCAAGTATTGGGTTGGTACAACAAGCTGTAACGATAGAGTTTGAAAGTCAGAGTGCAATTTTTCTGGCAAAGAACCCGACTTATCATTCAAAGACAAAGCATATTGATATTCAATATCACTTTGTGATAGACATGATTGAAGAAAAGAAAGTATCGATGATGAAGGTGGACACTTTGAAGAATGTTGCAGACTCATTAGTAAAATCTGTGAGCACTGAGAAGTTCTCTTGATGTAGAGGATCCATGGGCATTGTTGTTCTGGATTGTTGACTATGTAACCCTGTAACCCCCTGTATGCAAAAAAAAAACAAGTGGGAGAATGTTGGGTATGTGTTATATTTTTTGCACGAGTAGTAGTGTCTAAGCCGGGCACGCAGGGGGGTTAGAGGGTGGTGTAGGGGCAATGGCCCTAAAAATTTTTTTTTCTGCCTCGGGAAATGTGTCACATATTTAGGTGGTTTTTTGGCACATGGTTTTTTGCCGATGGTTTTTTATTTCCGGTTAAGGAATTAGGGTTGTGGACTAATCCAGGTCATTGGGTTAGGGTTTTGGATGCCAATGGTTCCTATATGTATATTTTATTGTAAACAATGTATCACTATGAATGAATATAGAATATGCTGGTTTTCCCGGTTTGGGTTTCTAGGGGAAAAATCTCTGTGTAATGTTTGTATTTGCCATTGTATCTTTTCTATTCTTTTACTGAAAATCTGTTTGCAGTAAATATTGTAGAAGGTTAGAATCTACACATCCCTGCTATTGAAGGGAGTTTTCCATTCATCCCCTTCGCAAATCTGAATCTGGTAGTATCCACTTCGCAAATCAATTTTACTAAAATATTTAGCTTCGGCTAGCACATCCATCATGTCATCCAAGCATTGTATATGAAACCAATATTTGATGGTAATTTTATTGATTTCTTTTCTATATGTGCACATACTGCACGTATTGTGCTTTTTGGGAGTCAACAATGTCAGTACTGAAGAGGGACTCATGCTTTCTCTTACCAAACCTTTCTTTATAAGTTCTGTCACTTGCCAATTGAGATTTGCATGTTGTGTAGTACTAATCATATAGGTTGTCTGATTAGGTAAAGATTATCTTGGTATTAGATCAATGTGATATTGAATATCCCTCTTTGGTGGAAGACCATCAGGTAGTTCATTAGGGATAACATCAACATATTCTTCTAGTACCTTGGCCACTTTAGTAGGGATTGGTATGTCTTCCTCGACTCCTTTTTGCACTATTAATGCATAGCATAATCCTCTTGCCTTCACTTCCTTAACAAGCTCTCTTTTTGACAAGATATTCTCAACTTTTCCCTCGTCCTTAAGGGGAAATAAGACGAATTTCGATCCATCCTTCCAAAATGTGTAGGTGTAATGTCCCCCACCTCTTGATGAACAGGTTTGAGAAGACTTAGTGGCCTAGGCATACCCACTAGGCCATAGTCTCACACTGAGGGGAAAAGTCAACCAAAGTAAGGTTATATTCTTAAGTTAACTTAATAAAAAGGTAAAAGGAGTTAAAAGATAACTCAATGAAGAAATAGAAGCGTTGGAGGTTGAGTTAGGAGTTAACCTTCGGGGTTAAATTAACTCAACAGAGAAATAAAAGAAAATTATAAAGAGAAGGCTAGGGCGCATCTCTCTTTCATTCTGGATTTTGGTATTTGCTTGTTGATGCTCTTGAGCATACAATTTTGAGGGTTTTGATATTACAAACCCTAGTGAGCAATTCAGTGGTGAAAGATTCCACCCACCTTGCTCCAAGCTTGGTCTCGGGGATGAAATACTCCACCCACACCATTCTACAACCAACATCTATTCAGGAGGACTAGCAGGGTTGTACTAGTTGGACCAGCAGGGCCATACTAGCTAGGGTTTTCTTGCTGGGGCGCACCATTTGTTAAGGAAGAGCTCGATCCAACATATTGAAGAAGCTTGAGAGGTTTCTAGCATAGGGTTTTTCTGGCAAGACCTTTCTCATCAGTTTGAAAGCTTCTTGAAGGAGTTATCACATCCCTATCATCTATCTGCAGGTTGGGATGATTTCAGGAGTAAGGGTACGACTTGGTGATTCAATATTTCTCAGATTTAGAAGTCCATAGTCCAGATTTGACCTTGAAACTTCTCTCAAGTTCTTGTGTCTGCCCGATCTATCATCCGGGAGAGTTTCAGACGATTCGGAGCCCACACTCAATTGGGCTGTACTATTTGCCATATTCAGGGTTTCAGGAGGGACATACCATCCTAGGGTTTCTACAGTTTGAGGAGGAAGCTTCAGTGTTTGAGCTCCATACTTCAGGAGGAGGATCCCATTGCCTTAATCTATCATTGGGAGGAGTTTGACAACATTTGGAGGTCTTCATCTTCAGGTGGGCCAAACTCTTGGTGTCCATTGTCTTCAGTAGGTCGTACCAGTAGTCAGCAAGGTCGTACCAGTTGCTTGAGGGTTAGGCTGAAACCCTGGTTTTGGAGTTGAGCGTTCATCTTCTATTGCAGCCTTTGGGAGGCTTGATTTGTATCTCCAGGAGAATTTTGTATGAAGCTCTATTATTGTCTTGAAGCCATCTATTCCAGATCTGCTTCTCTATCTGTATCAAGTTCTTGCTTTCTTATAATAAAATTCAGCTACTTGTTGTGATTCCTATCTTGTGTGGTGTTGATGATCTTCATATGATTACAATGATGCTTGTATAAATCTGTGGTTGAATAACTAAATAATCCTAAGGCCGAAATGTTCATGGCCAACATGCATACACAACAATAATAATCAAATCAGTGGTTAGTTAGTGATTCCAAGCAAAAAATTGGCTTGGGATCATTACAGTGGTATCATAGCTTTGATCCTCCAAACGTGTGAGGATTAGCGCATGCAAAGGTACAATGGTATCTTTATGGGCAGAAGGAATAAGTTGGCTAGTGAAATAGAAGCCAAAACAGAGGGATCAAGAGATGACCGTGAGCCACGGGACTTGGCTTTATTGGCAGCCGAATTCGACAAATTCCATCAAACCTTAAACCTTACAGAAGGTAACCTGGTCCACCATTTACAAGAAATCCAGGAGACAAATCGAAGGGGTCAAGCCGAAATCACTGAGACCTTGAAGAAGGTAGATGGGAATCTAAGGAAGATTGATGAGAACCAGAATCGGATAACCGAGCGATTGATGCAGATGACTCATCAGGGGAAAGACCCTGATACGTATGGAAACATAGAGGTTGGTGGATCCCGTGGGGAAGTCAGGTATAATCCAGAAAAGGCTCCTAGATTCGAGGGAAGCCATGGAGGGGGTACGTCACATGGACAAATGGGGAGCAAGGCTAACCCTATACCGTACTTGCCCACATTCACAGATGAACAGGTACAACAGGAGCAGGTGGATGACTTTGTTGAACAGATGGCACAGTGTACTAACAAGTATTGTGGCTTGGATATGATCATTCAGAGGCAGATGTCCCTGGATCAATATTGCCAACTCAAGTTCAGAAACAAGCCCAAGCCAAACCACAGAAGCAGTTTTGAGTTTGAACGAAGATCAGGGAAGATAGAAATCCCATACTTTGATGGTATGACCAAGATGACAGCCCAGGCATGGGTACAAAAATTGGACACTTATCTGTAGCTTAATCCCATGAGGGAGATGTAAGCCATCAAATTTTCCACTATGTATTTGGATGGCAAAGCTCATGATTGGTGGTATCGTGGACTCACCACCCTAGGCCACAACCAGATAATGACCTACATAGAATTCACCCAAAGACTCATGGACAGGTTTGATTAGGGGGATCCTGAGCTATCATTCTGGGAGCTCACATAGCTCAAGCAAACAGGGGCAACCGAGGCATACATTGAGGAACTTCAAAGGCTAGTAGTCATGGTGCAGGATATATTACCAACCAGGCTCATGATGCTCTTCACTGAGGGGTTGATGGAACCCTTGAAGGGTTGCGTAAAGGATTTTAAGCCTACCAACCTACATGATGCTATTTGGAGGACAAGGGACCTAGGACCAGCTGTCAAACCAAAGTTTGTACCTAGGCCACCTCTTAACTCTAGAGGAAGAGACCGGAGACCTCCAATGAACCAGAGGGGACGTGACCCAAGGGGGTTTGACAGGGGCCATGTCAGAATGGATGATAACACCAGAAGGGAACTGAGAAGGAAGCAACTCTGCTTCACGTGCAAGGAACCATGGAACCCATCACACAAGTGCATGGGTTGTGGCCAAGTGCACTACATAGAGGTGACCTTAGACAATGAGGAGGAAGAAGATTACAACCAACTTTAGAACATGGAGGCCGAAGCCACAGAGACAGCAGAGGAGGTGGTCACAAAACAAGACAGTACGACTGAGGGGAAAGCCACCTTGGCATCTATCAGCAAGGTACCTAAATTCAACACCTTCAGGATGAGAGGAGTCTTCCAAGGGCAGAAGGTATCAGTGTTGATTGATGGGGGAGCCTCTCACAACTTCATTGACTCAGCACTATTGAAGAGGAGGCATATACCCACGATAGGATTTGAAGGGTTCAAGGTGGAGGTAGCAGGTGGAAGCACTATGCCTTGTGACAGGCACATTCCAGGTATAAGGCTTACATTAGGTAGGCATGAGTTAATACAGGACGTGTATGTGATGGACCTTCCAGACACTAACATCATCCTTGGAGTTCAGTGGCTCAACACATTGGGGCCTATCACCACCAATTACAAGACCATGGAGATGTCGTTTATAGAGGAGGGTGGACAAAAGGTAGTGCTCAGAGGCATGACAGGTAATTCGGCTAAGATAGTTACGACCAAGAGGATGGAAGCCATCTTCAGGAGAGAGGAGATTATATATGCAGGTGAATGTAGGATTTTGGCACATGTGGATGAGTAGGGTAAGGTTCACTACACCCTAGAGATCCAAGAGATCCTTGACAAGCACCACAAAGTATTTGGACTGATTCCTCCATGGGTGCCACCAAACAGGGGGTTTGAGCATATCATTGAGCTGGAGGCAGGGGCTAATCCAGTCATCACCACACCATATAGGCATCCAAAGAAGTATAAAGACAAGATAGAGAAAGCCATCAAAAAACTTCTAGACATGGGACACATCAGGCCGAGCTCTAGCCCTTTTGCTTCTTCAGTAGTGTTGGTCAAGAAGAAAGATGGGACGGTGCAGATGTGCATTGACTTCCGGGCCTTGAATAAAAAGACAATAAAAAACAGGTACCCTATACCCATGATTGATGAGTTGCTAGACGAACTACATGGAGCTGTCTATTTCACAAAGATTGACCTTCGTTCTGGCTACCATCAAATCAAGATGAGGGAGGAAGAAATTTCAAAAACAGCTTTCAGGTGTCATTATGACCATTATGAGTTCTTGGTGACGCCCTTCGGGTTAACCAATGCCCCAACTACATTGCAATCTTGCATGAACCATGTGTTCAAAAAACAGTTGAGGAAGCACTTGTTAGTATTTTCTGATGACTTGCTCATTTACAGCAAGACGTGGGAGGAACACCTTTGACATGTGGAAGAAATTTTGTCTATAATGGAGGAACAATCACTATACGTTAAGGAGTCCAAATGTGAGTTTGGAATGACATAAGTTCTTTACTTGGGACACATCATCGGAGCAAAAGGGGTACAGGTGCATTAGGAGAAAATAAAATCCATTATGGAGTGGCCTACCCCTAAGACACTCATAGAGATAAGGGGATTTCTAGGCATGTGCACTTACTACAGGAAATTTGTCAAAGGGTTTTCTCAGCTGTGTGCACCCTTGACCGATTTGAAGAAGAAGGGAGCCTTCAAATCGAGTGAAGAAGCTCAAATTACGATGGATAAAATGAAAAAGGTGATGAGCACGTGCCCAGTCCTAGCTCTTCCATATTTCGGCCTACCTTTCACCTTGGACTGTGATGCATCAGGAGAAGGCATAGGGGTCGTACCGATGCAGAATAGGCACCCTCTTTCCTGTGAGAGCCGAAAACTCAGGGGTCCTAAGCTACTCTACAACATTTATGACAAAGAAATGATGGCTATCATGCACGCACTAGCCAAATTCTGACAATATCTGGTAGGTGCACAGTTTGTGGTCAAATCAGATCATAACAGTCTTAAATACCTATTGGAGCAGAAGGACTTAAATGAAAGGAAACATAAATGGGTAAGCAAAATACAAGCCTATGACTTTGACATTGAATTTGTCAAAGGGAAGAACAACGTGGTGGCTGATGCATTATCCAGGAGGTCATCCATTTTTTCCATGACAAGTGTATCAGTTGACTGGAAGGACCACTTGGTGATGGAGTATGCAAAGGATCAGTTCACTTGTCAGCTATTGGATGGATAGGTACAAGATGATAACTTCAGGATTATCAATGACCTCATCTATTACAAGGGACAAATCTTTTTGGTTCCTAGATCGACCTTCAAGGCCAAGGTGTTGCAGGCGTGTCATGACTCACCAATGGCAGGGCACCAAGGGATTAGTAAGACGTACATGTAGGTGAGAGAGAGGTTCTCATGGAAGGGCCTCAAGGAGGATGTAATAAAGCATGTCAAGGAGTGTACTACATGCCAAGAAAACAAATATGAGCACACTCACCCAGCAGGACTACTGCAACCCTTACCCATTCCATAGCACAAGTGGGAAAGCATATCCATGGATTTCATCACCGGGTTTACAAGGACGCAGGGGAAAGACTGCATTTTTGTAGTGGTGGACAGGTTGACGAAGTTTGCACACTTCTTCTTCATAGCCACAAACTTTAGTGAAGCATAGGTGGCCGAATTGTTTTTCAGGGAGATTTTCAGGTTGCACGGCCTACCCAAGACCATTGCCAGTGACAGGGACAACAGGTTCATGAGTACATTTTGGCAGGAGTTGTTCAGATTGGTTGGTATGGCCTTGACCCCTAGTACCAGCTATCGCTCGCAGACGGATGGACAGACCGAGATAGTCAACGAGTGGGTAGAAGGCTACCTCAAGAATTATGTAGCAGGGCGGCAGAAAGCGTGGGTCAGATGGTTGCACTTGGGAGAGTACTGCTACAATACCACCCAACACATGTCCATAGGCATGACACCATTCAGGGACTTATACAGCTATGACCCACTATCTTTTGTAGAGATTGCTTTTGGTGACAACAGGGCACTAATGGTACAAGATTGGGTACAATAGAGCCAAGACATCCTCGGAGAGCTGAAGGATCATCTACAGAGAGCACAGAACCAGCAAAAGGTCTAAGCAGACAAGCACAGGGTTGATCGCACTTTTGAGGTTGGTGACTTAGTCTATCTAAGGCTCCAACCATATAGGCAGGCTTCTATAAAAATAAGCAGAGCAGAGAAGCTACAACCATGTTTCTTTGGGCCCTACAGGATCAGTAGGAAGATAGGGGTCGTAGCTTACGAGCTAGAGCTTCCACTGGGCAACAGGATACACAATGTCTTCCATGTGTCCTGTCTGAAGAGGGCCATCGGCCAACACATCACACCTATTGAGGTACTACCTCCCATGGACGAAGATGGGCAATTGGTTTTGATTCCGAAAGAGATACTAGAGGTTCGGGAGAAGAGGCCCAGGAAAAGAAGCATCAAAGAGTACCTGATCAGATGGAAGGATCTACCCATTGAGGATGCCACATGGGAGAATGAACAAGTGGTATGGGAAACAGGTTTGGAATTGCTTGAGGGCAAGTAATTTCTAGCAGGGGAGACTGTAATGTCCCCCACCTCTTGATGAAGAGGTTTGAGAAGACTTAGTGGCCTAGGCATCCCCACTAGGCCATAGTCTCACAATGAGGGGAAAATTCAACCAAACTAAGGTTATATTCTTAATTGGACTTAATAAAAAGGTAAAAGGATTTAAAAGATAACTCAATGAAGCAATAGAAGTGTTGGAGGTTGAGTTAGGAGTTAACCCTAGGGGTTAACTTAAATCAACAGGGAAATAGAAGAAAAGTATAAAGAGAAGGCTAGGGCGCACCTCTCATTCATTATGGATTTTGGTATTTGCTTGTTGATGCTCTTGAGCATACAGTTTTTAGGGTTTTTATATTACAAACCCTAGTGAGCAATTCAATGGTGAAAGATTCCACTCACCTTGCTCCAAGATTGGTTTCGGGGATGAAATAATCCACCCACACCATTCTACAGCCAACATCTATTCAGGAGGACTAGCAGGGCCGTACCAGTTGGACCAGCAGGGTCGTACCAGCTAGGGTTTTCTTGCAGGGGCGAACCATTTGTTGAGAAAGAGCTCGATCCAACATATTGAAGAAGCTTGAGAGGTTTCCAACATTAGGGTTTTGCTTGCAAGCCCTTTCTCATCAGTTTGAGGGCTTCTTGGAGAAGTTAACACGTCCCTATCATCTATCTGTAGGTTGGGAAGATTTCAGGAGTAAGGGCACGACTTGGTGATTCGACATTTCTCAGATCTAGAAGGCCATAGGCTAGATCTGACCTTGAAACTTCTCTCAAGTGCTTGTGGTTGCCGGATCTATCATCCAAAAGAGTTTCAGACGATGCAGAGCCCACACTCAGCTGGGTCATACTATTGGCCATATTCAGGGTTTCAAGAGGGTCGTACCATCCTAGGGTTTCTACAGTTTGAGGAGGAAGCTTCAGTGTTTGAGCTCCATACTTCAGGAGGAGGCCCCCTTTACCTTGATCTATCATTGGGAGGAGTTTGACAATATTTGGAGGTCTTCATCTTCAGGTGGGCTGAACTTTTGGTGTCCATTGTATTTAGCAGGCCGTACCAGCAGTCAGCAGGGCCGTACCAGTTGCTTGAGGGTTAGGCTGAAAACCTGGTTTTGCAGTTGAGCGTTCATCTTCTATTGTAGCCTTTGGGAGGCTTGATTTGTATATCTGGGAGCATTTTGTATGCAACTCTATTATTGTCTTGAAGCCATCTATTCTAGATCTTCTTTTCTATCTGTATCAGGTGCTTGCTTTCTTATAATAAAATCCATCTACTTGTTGTGATTCATATCTTGTGTGGTGTTGATGATCTTCATATGATTACAATGATGCTTGTATAAATATGTGGCTGAATAACTGAATAAACCATAAGGCCTAAATGTTCATGGCCAACCTGCATACACAACAATAATAATCAAATCAGTGGTTATTAGTGATTCCAAGCAAAAAATTGGCTTGGGATCATTACAATAGGTATTCTTTTCTCCATCATGCATGAATTTTCTGTCATATTTCCAAGGCCTTCCCGATAACAAATGACATGCATCCATCAGAATGACATCACCCCATACTTCATCTTTATAAGTCTTGCCAATGGAAAATTTGATCAAACATCTTTTATTAATGGTGACTTGATTCCCTTTTTTAAACCATGCAATTCGGTAAGAATGGAGATGTGTTTCACAATGTAATTTCAACTTATCTACCATCTATTTGGAAACCATATTCTCACAACTGCCACTATCAATAATAACTTGACATACCTTTCGCATGGAAGTGCATTTGGTTTGAAAAATGTTTGTCCGAAGCCAAGAATATTCGTTGTTGCTCTTTTTCGGGAATCACCATTGACCTCCATATCATGATATTCTCTCCCATATCGGGGGAGACTTCATATTCAACTCCTTCTTCTTCATTCTTAGCTTGGACTAAGTTTAAACTAGGCTTTTTTCCTTGCTTTGTCTCTTCATGTTATAATTTGGGCATTTAAATACTCGATGACCCTCTACACCACACCTAAAACACACATAAGGTCCTCCTCTACCACCATCGTAACCTCTACCCATATGAAATCCTCCTCCTCATAGTTGATTCATGTTACCTTGTCAAGTATCTTATGCTTTCTCATCTTCTTGGGATGATTCACCCCTGCCATAGTTAAAACCACCCCATGAGGCAGACGATGTACCCCTCCTTACTTCTATTCCTTTCAACAAATTGTTGGTTTTGTTTTTCCTTGGCCTTCAAGGCTAATTGGTATACCTCTTCCACATTGCGAACCCTATGCATGCTCAATTCATCTTGAATAGAAAATTTTAAACAATTCACATACCTTGCAACCAATTTCTCATCGGTTTTGTGGTGATCCACACGAATGGACAACTGATAAAACTCGTTTGTGAGTTCTTCCACGGTGGACAGGTTTTGCTTCAAGTTCTAAGATCTACGAAAAAGGGTCTGGGCATAGTCCAAAGGAAAAAAAAATCTCGCAATTTTTTTTCCATCTTGTTCCAAGTCCTAATTTTGTCTTTTAGATTTTTTTCTTTGTCTTTCTGCACATGATCCCACCAAATCATGGCGTAACCTTTCAACTTGGTGCATGCAAATTTCACCTTCTTTTCCTCTGTCATCGACTTGCATTCAATTTTTTTTCCATCATGTTCAACCAATCTATTAACTCATATGGTTTAAGACTCCCTGCATATTCTGAAACTTCCATTTTGATCCCATCATTTCTCCCTTCTAGAGCCCTGAGCACCCTTTTCTCAAAAGTCATGTACTCTAATTGGTCTTCTTCATGTTCTATATGCTGATCTACATATCCTCTATCTGTCTCCTCGTCAAAGACTTCTCTTTGATCTATTCTCTAACTATCCAACACATTTGCAAGATCTGCTACTTGCCTTTGGAGGTTTTGCATATCTCTAAGCATCTAAGCAAGACTTGCTCTTCCTCTTCCTCTCCCAACCATCGTCCTCCTTTGATACAAGATGGTGTAGCTAATAAACTTTGATTCATTCACGAGATCTAAAAACCATGCAAACACACGAGAATGGAAAATAACTCTCTTTTATTCCTTCTCCATCCTAAATATTACAATGGAAGTTCAACCCCTTATAACTATTATCTGAGATATTCGAAAACAACTAATTTTAGAAAATTCTCGCATGACTTTAAAACCGACCAATAACTAAGAGCTAACTAGAGTGACACTATTTTTCAACTTGCTTTTCTCATTAGGTGCATAAACTAAGAGATAATTGTTAATTACTAATTTAAACAATCCTTAAAAAACACTAAAACCCTAATTTGAGGCCTTATATGAAGGAATTTGGCCCCGAAAAAGTGTTGAAACGATGTTCGATCTAAAGGATCAATTTAGCATGGTAGTGAACTCTTCAAGACACAACTCCCTATAAAATTTCAGCCCAAATGGATAATCGAGTCAAAAGTTATGACACTCGGAAATCCCTGCATCAACAGGCAAGCCAAAATCGAGTAGAGGGCAACAAAAAGCTTGCGCTAGTCAGTTCGACGCGTCCTCAGTAAATTCTGGTTGAGAGTGGAAGTCGACGGTGCCATAAGTGAACTTCAGTTAATGGCAAGCACAATCGAGTCAGCCAAAAAATTTGAGTCTGCCTTCACACCAACAAGAGGATATGCGAAATGAGGATGTACGAGGTCAATACAATCTTCCATTGAGTTTGGGAAACGTCCAAACAAACTCCAGTTGGGTAATGAGAGCCTCCAACTACTGATCAACGAAACTCAAGAAACCCTAGCTAGAGAGATCACAACAAGAATTATGGGTAGAACCTTGTCGATATCAATCTCATATGGGAGGATTTTTGAAATGCGATAACCCATATCAAGCAATTGACAGTTCTTTATTTGAAAAGAACAAATTTAGATTTCAGCATTGTCTCGTTTACATATGAGTCTTCTCTGTGATCCTGAGATCAAGAAACCAACAACTCTGATACCATGTTGGGACAGGGATTGAACGAAGAGGACAACATGTCCGAGACAAGGAGTGGTGTCGAAAGACACCGTAGTACTAAAGCACAAGTTACTCAAGGAGTGCGAGCATATCTTCTGAGATGATCTAACAATTTGAGATTAATGATAGATCGATCACTAAGATCGTTTATAAACATATTTGGTCATGGACTGAACTCAACAAACTTGGGTGAAGGCGGTTGCACTTGTCCATAAAACGTGGATCAAGAATCCTTAAGTAGACATGGTCAACCAACAATTTAGTTGATCGTCGACCCAAAGACTTGGTGGACTCAAACATCCGACAAGGTGAGGTTACAAAGGAACCACATGTTCCAACAACCCCAACCAACAAGAAGATTAAGAATTAACCATTGTCATAGTCATAATATTATGTGTTAAAAATATATATATATAAGAAATTACATATAAATTGTCATTATTTAGATTATGTGTCTAGAATACGTCAATAACGGATGCTCGATATCTCATGAATATTGGTTAAAATCATTGATTTTTCATGACATTGAATAGTCCATTTAAAACTCATTACATCTAGTGATGGAGAGGTCAACCATGGATTGGAAATGAATTGCATAGCATCAATGATCACTTTTTGGGTTTGCAATCGGTAACTGAAGCTTCCTGGGAGGGCATCCATCCCTAGATTTATTTGTTTCAAGCGTGTTTAAGTATGTACTTTTCCCCATAGTCAAACCCACTTAGCTTGCTACCCTATTTACAAAACCTTAGCAAATATTGTGTTTTATGAACTATTTCTTAGAGCTCCCTTAACTCTTTAGTCAATTATTTGACGACTTTTATAGTGTAACATATTAAATACTAATTTTGGGATTATCTATTTAAATTAAGTTATTAATGCATGATATATATATCATAAACATTAAGCATTAATCAAATTGACTAATTTCATATGATATTGGATAATCTATTTAATACTTATTAAATATAGACGAAGAAGTGAGCAAAACTCACTAAATAAATTACATAACATCAATCATCACATCCAAACCTTAAAAAAACAAGGCTGCGTGGTAGCTGAGTCCCTGCCAAGGAGGTTAGAAAGCAAATTTTGAAAAATGGGGTCGAAGTGTAAATGAAACGAAGTGTTTGGTGCAAAATGTATATGAGGGAAATGTTGTGTGCAAGGTGCATATTTTGGAAGATGGGGCAAAAGTAAATGACGGTTAGCAGGTCAAGCACCATCTAATTTTGGAAAGTATATAGCAAACATTTTTTTTTTGAAAGTATATAAGAATGTAAAAAATTTGTTGACTGTGCAAGATTAAATTTGGAAATTTAAATGCATTTTCAATGTGGACTGGTGAAAGATAAAAATATACGATGACATAAAATTAATAGGAGATAAAAAAATATAAAAACTTTAATGTATTTGTGAACATTTGCCATACAGACTGCTGAAGGATAAGAATAAAAGTCTAACATATTAAAAAATAAATGCATTTGTTATACAAAGTGCTGAAAGATAAGAGTAGAGTCTTTAGGATATAAAAATTTAGATGCATTGTTATTTGAAATCTATCAAAAAATAGAAGTTTGTTACATACCACTGCAAATTTTGAAATATACAAAAAAAACAAAGTGTGTTACATATAAACCGGAATTTCATTGCGTTTGTCATGTAGACTGGGATTGGGGCTCTCGCGAACCATTAGAGAAATATTTACAAGAAACAGGATTGTGGAAAGAAGATAGAGTGCAACAACTGCAAAAGAAAATAAATGGAAAGGTATAAGTGTTTGCCTATACATGTTTATTTAAGAAAGCGGAATAACTGGGTTGAGAAACAAAGAAAGATGGGATGAGTAAAGTTACAGTGAGGGTACATATGAGCGCTTGGCTATTTGCTTGCGGATGCCCTTTCATTGATGTCGTCGACGACTGTGGTTTCAAGGATGTTCTCCACGGCTGCTGGAATGATGGCAACTGCCTATTGTCTTTTGTTGGCGGCCTGTTTCAATTGCCTTTCAACCCATTCTTCAATGTACGCTCTCATTGGGGCGACGTTGATCTCATTCCGGATCTTGATGTTGAAAAGATTGTTTTCTAATTCCTGGAAGTCAATAGAAAGATTAGAGAGAGCCTGATGAATTTCCTCATTATGTACTGCATATTTGACTAGCCAGTCATGGACGTGAGATTGATCAAATTGAAGGATGTTGTAAAATTTTTCCAGAGAGAAGGTCTTCAATATAACAACCTGTTTATCGAACTCTTCTCTGGTTAAGGGCAAGGAGTTTGCGATTAAGAGGGGGTCTTGGAAGTCGCTTTTTTTTTAGGCTAAGTCTATATTTGACAACTTTGTGAATAATTTATCTTTCTTTGATATGACTTGTTCACATGACTGAACAATGAGACACAGGTTGTTTACTTTTTCTTTCCAACATGCATTCAATTGGTCGATCCGATTTTTGGATGGAAGATCTTCTTCTCTTCTTTTTGTTTATGTCATATTGTTGACAATCTTGCCAAAAGGGATGACTATTTTTAAGAAGAATTTTTCTTCATCTTTTAATTCGGCTTGCAAAAGCTCGAGCAAGATATGTGCCTTGGTTCCAAGGGAAGCGATGGTTTGTGATCTTTTCCAGGCATCGGTAACCAGTTCCATTCTTTTTTTGATATTGTTTTCCACATATCCTTTATAGAATGCAAGTAGGGTGGAGGGTGCTTTTACATTGGGTGCAGGGGTGCCAGGCATTGCTATTGCCAAAGGATCGACAAGCAATGACATAGGAAAGAAAACATCTTCCAATTCCTTGACTCGGTCCTTTAGTCTAGAATTGTGGGTCTCGATGTGTTCAATGGAGTCATGAAGTGCTTCTCCGGTCGCGGTGTGAAGTTGACAGATTTGGGATGGCTGCATGTTGGCAACGTCAACCTCTGAACAAGACTTGCCTTTGATATTTTAAACTTTTTTTTTTTTTTTTTTTTTTTTTTNCCAAATTTTGATGAAAATGAATCCTTCGTGTTCCAGAGTGCTGGAACACGAAGGATTCATTTTCATCAAAATTTGGGGTAACAGATATGTCCATTGGATGGCTATGGTGGATGGCGTCCTCAGGCTGATCAAAGAAGGGGAACATGGCATCTAGATCAATGTCAATTTCCATGTTCTCACTCTGAATTTTCGGGTCTTCTTCCTGCCCCACATTTTTTGTTTTCTCTTCTTCTCTACTGGAAGCTTGTGAGAACTATTAATTTTTAGAGTGAGGAGGGTCATTATCTCCTCCTCCGTTTGAAGAATTCTAGGTTTCTTTGTTGCTGTGATGGGTCGTTTGAGCGATGGTCCAGGATATCATACTTTTTGGAGTGGTATTTGCGGATTGAACACTCTTGTCACTGGGGTCTTTCCCCTGTTGCGTGTACAATTTGGTGCAGCTTTGCATTGTCTCTACGTCGCCGGCATTAGAGGCAGGCCCGTGACTGTCTTTGTTTTTAGGCAGGTGTTTATTTACAATACAATCGCCGAGGCCAAGTGAATGTAAATGTTGTCTAAAAATATCATAGGGGTCGAATCCTTTTATGTGTTCAGCATATATGAGGTTGGAGATACTAAAATGTGCTGCGAAATTGTCAAATTTGTTGACATTTTTCAACACGGACTCCTCTATTTTTCAAGGCATACGAATGAACTGTTTTTTTTTTTTTTTTGGAACAAATGGAACCAATAGCTGTATTGACGTGCTACTTCTGAAATAAAAATTATGTTCGTAATGTGACATGGAAGGAGAGTAGGTTGTTCCGTGGAGCCAGAAATTCTTATGACAGTGTAATTATCCAAATGTTGGACTGTTCCCTTTTTGTCCAAAAAATTAGGTGCATGTTCAGATAAGCAGGGAGCATTTTCTCCTAACAACAAAAGTTTGAAAACAAACAGGAAGCCATTAAAAAGCTCATAAAAACAATGGGAAGCCTTGTGCTTCCACAAGGCCTGGTACTAGAACATTACTGGGTGGAAATCACAATTGACATTCTTGGACAGAGACAGTTGCGGAAATCGACAGGAATGTGTAATTGCAAAAACTAAATAGGATGACATATAAAATTTCTTTCCCCTTTTGTAGCTTGACAATTGGGAAGAGATCCTAATAAAAAATGGCTTGTTCGTTGACTGTGAAATACAAAATGTAAAGAGCCATGCGGGAAACAATAGTTGTGGATTCCTGTCCTGTTATTCTTGTAAACAACCAGGCAATTTCGCAAAAAGGATTTTTAAATGAACTAACCTGCATGCTTGTAATATCTTCAGGAACTAGATCCGGGTTTTCCAAAAAAAGGGGCAAGAGGTCCAATCCGTTATTATGCTTTGCTAGGAACTGTTTGCAATCTTCTCCTTTGAACGTCAATGTTGGCTCGGGCAATTTAACCATCTGCCGAAAGACCCGAGGTGACAAAGAAACAAAAGAGCGGTCGTGCAGTGGAATAATTCTTTTCTCTGCAATAAATTTATCGGCACACCAAGAGACCAGGTCCTTACAGTCAAAAACCTCAGGGACACAGCCTGCATGAGCAATCCCGGAGGTCCAAATTACTTGGTTCTCTGCGACAGAGGTTGAGTAATAATAAAATGACCTCGACCAGTGGAAGTTCTAGTCGTGACGACCGAAGATGTTCACTGTATCTCCACAGAACTGGTGCGGAACTGATGCCATAGGTTTATGAGAAGGTTGCTTTGCTGCAGATGATGGTTTAAATGAACATTCACAACGAATAATGTAACTTTTTGCTAAATCTTGGTTAAATGGTTATGAATGGGAAAGCTCCTCAAGCCTTTCACTGATTAATGACAATCGGTATTGGTGGTGCACGATGAACTGTTAGGAGTAAAGTTTATTTATTGCATATTTAGAAATGCGAAGATGGCGGGTACGACGAAGAGCAATTAAGGAATGGAGGTTTCTTGAACTTGCGAAGGCCACGCGGTGTGAAAGGGATTTCATGATTTTGAAATGAACACTCGAAAGGGACAATATAATCTCCCCGCAAATTTTGGTTTAATGCGCATGAATACGAGATTTCCTAGGCCCTTTCGCCCATCAATGACAATATATATGGTTTCTGCATGATGGCCTATTAGAATTAAATGCCAATAATTCCATATTTAGAAACAAGATATGTCTATATATATATAACTTTATATTTTCTTTTATTGTAGAGAAG
This sequence comes from Picea mariana, assembly GCA_032191745.1. Classification (NCBI taxonomy): domain Eukaryota; kingdom Viridiplantae; phylum Streptophyta; class Pinopsida; order Pinales; family Pinaceae; genus Picea; species Picea mariana. The sequence continues at coordinate 350,914 of JASDQU010012276.1, forward strand.
TGCGAAGGTGAGGGAGACAACGAAGAGCAAGGAAAGAATGACAAGTTCTGAAAAACGGTTGGACGTGATTGAAAAAAGGGTTACGAGGATAGTCAGGAAGAGTTCATGAAGGGGGAGTTCAGCGACCGGTTTGTATATTTGTGGAATTTCGGAAAAATGGTTAAATATGGAATAGGGAAATTGCTAATTGCATGCGTAGCAACAAGATCTTATATATAATTGCCAACTGTTAATTCCAAAAGGACGTCGGCACAAGAAACAACGACTACGAACTGAATATTTCTTGAACCCGACAAAGGGATGATTCCCTAAAGAAATTTGAACAAATGGCGAAGTATGGAAAGCGGACAGATGGGCTTCAAAACGGGTTGACAATAGTTCCAGTAAATATGCGAGGTTAAATTGTATTTCTCGAAAGTTTTCAGTGCAAAAAATGTGTATCACGGAAAAGGGCATGATAGGTGGACCATAATACGGAAAAGGGTAAAATTTCATGTTTCGGAATTTTTGAGTGCAAAATGTGTAAAACGGAAGAGATCATGAAAAGGACATGATAGGTCGACTATAATACGGAAAAGGGCATGATCTAAGAATGGTTGCAAATTTGTAAATCTGTCAATTTGTATGTAGCAGAGCTACGAATGTTGTTTGGAGGTCCTGGAAAAATAGAGGTGCAATGTTGATGCAGCCAGCGGGGTCCTCCTATCAATTTCTATATGGTGGAACTCTGGGTGGCAGTTGTGGGACAGGGAACAATAGAGGGTCAATTTAAAGAAAGGGGAAGCGGTGGTTGGAAACGCGTGAATTGGGAAAATAGAAAGGCGGAAGACATTTTTTGTAAGTGCGAATTGGTTTCAAAGAAGCCCCATTGTTGTAAAATCATGATCTACTAGTTATATCAGGAAATGCGTTGTTGAAGATTAAATTTTATTGCAACGTGCGCGTGCAGTTATGTTCTTGATACATTATTCCATGATTGTAACATACCAACTAAAGTAGTGAACTTTGTTTTGTACTAATTAGCATTAAAACTTAATGATTGCATCTCTAGAAAGAAGAATAATGATTTTGCTGGAACATTTTACATTGGTATTAGTAAACAAAATATCGAAGAAGTACGAGAGCATCGAAGTATGCCAATTAGAACATGCATGAAACCCAGAAAAGTGGCAAAGACGAAGAGTCCAAGGCCAAAATTTTGTAATAGCAAATCGATTTTAAAAAATAAGAAAAGTACTGAGTATTGTACATCTATGCTTAGAAATTGGATTCAGTTCTTCGGTTGAAAACATTGAAGGTATCTGCGACAAACACAGGTATGGGTTCCGCAATATGCAAGATCCCTGGAGTTTTCTCCTCGATTAATCATCCTCTGCTGAAATTGATATTTTTCAGAAGCTTTGCCTGAGGAAGAAGACGAAAATGGTTGCAGGGAAAGTGGAATAGCCCTTAGTTGAAACCGACTCTTCATAGTTGAAAAAAATTAAGTAGTATAGCTTGCACGTTCAATTATAGAGGCCCAAATTAGTCCATTCTAGGCAGAAGGAGATGACTAGTAGGAAAATGCGTTGCAACAGTGAAAGTTTTGCACCTGATACCCGAAAATGTTAAACAATATTTTTATGGTTTGAAATATATCTCTGGAAGCATCAACATATGATTGCTTTACAGTCAAACTCTTCTGCCTAGAACGAACTAATTTGGAACTCTGGAATTCCTACTTTGGCGGTGCAATGTGGCTGTTGCGTTCACTGTCCATTT
>JASDQU010012277.1:5214-37160 GCA_032191745.1 Picea mariana
ATTGCCTCCCTTTATTGTTATAAATAGACAGATGAATTTCTTTAATGGGTTCGGATGGTAGAGCAAGGCTCCCAAGAAACCGTAATATTTTTGATAAAGTGACTGTGATCTAGTATGTACTGGACTTAAGACTTTTTGACTAATAGAAATCAGCTCCTATTTCAGACTATTTTCTTCTAATGCTAAATTTTCATGTTTGAATTCTTCATATGGATGACTGTGGTAATGATATGATAGATGCTTGATCATTTTATTGTCATGGTGTTTATTTAGCTTCTTAGTTTCTAATTTCAAGAAGATCTTGTTTTAAGAAACTTTCTTCCTTTGGGCTTTTGTGGACCTGATGTTTGCAGTAGCTCTTACATTCCTCTCATTCAAGTCTTCTTTCTATTCACATTTACTCCCAAACTACTAGTTGAAATTAGTCAAGACCTTATTTGTTGTTACATGTTAGCCCTGTTTCTGAGTGAGGATATTATCATTTCGAGTTTTTCCATTCGACCTTTCAAAAAAACATTCATACTTTCATATATCATCTGATGGGTACTGGGCTTACCTTCCTTTCAATTAGAAGGTGACTCCTAGTGCTAACAAGTTCATAGAATTGTTTGCTTGTTGCTCCAGAGGATCATTTGTTTTAGCTTCTTCTTCTTTGAGTGTCTGGATTTTGGTGTGCAAGTCTTCCAGTTCTTGGTTGTGGCGGATTATAAAACCCATCCATTCACTGAATTCCTTGAATATGTTGGTACATTTGGTAGTTGTTTTGTGCAACAAGGCTCTAATGTCGTTTCCTTCCATGACAACTCTTTCTAGTTGTTGTTGAAGTTCTTTGGGATGTGCCTCGGCCTTCAACTTCATTCCCTCTAATTGTGTTTGAAGGTCCTGTACTTGATCTGTTAGTACCTTCCATGATTGTTGAACCAATCTGAGTTGTTCCTCTGCTTCTACAATAGCATTGTATTGTGGCATTTGAAGGGTTGATTTTCTAAACGTTGGTCATATCTCTGTGAGCTTTCCCTTCATTTTCTCCAATTTCTCGTCTACAAGGATTTTCAAGTACTCTTCCTGCATTGTTTTGGACTACTCCAACATTCCTTCATGTCTCCAATACTTAGCTTTTGTTTCAGCTTGTTGAACCCATTTTTATAGATGACCATTTGAGGCTCTGATCAAACCTACCAGTTGCGGTGTCAAAAACTGAGCAAGCTCTCTAGAAGTAACTGTGGCCTCCAGTGGGAGTCTATCTGGAGTGGAATCCCACTAGCCATGGATTCCTCATATGGTGTCTCAACTTCCACTTATCCCTAGAGTGACCCTCACAATTGTTGGGCTAATTTAGCCTTTAGGGCTAGCGGAAGCTAAGGGATAGCTTCCACTTGTGATAGGCAGCTGTAAAAGTTATGAACATTGTTATGGATCTTGTAGGATGTATTCTAGTTGTTCTTTTAGTGAGGTTGTGCTTTGTCCTAACTGAGTATCCTATGGTGCTTGAGACTCTTCCTCCTTTTGCATCGTGAGCTACGTTATGGGTGTAATTTTAGGGGTTCCACTCTGATCCTTCAAGATTTATATGTCACTCTCTATCCTCAAAGACTGTGTATCTGGGAGGGGGACATGTGGGAGTTTCATAAGTACTAGTGATATGGATGGTTGGCTCGCCTGAAAGGGAATCATTTCTGGAATATCTATCTACATAGGTTATGGGGAATTGGGAGGTAGAGGGACTGTGGTATCTACAATTGGTGATGATGGTTGTTTCTCAATGACTATGGTGGAAGGTATAATGGGGTTAGACTCAGGTTAATCGATGATATGGATAATATTTTGAGCTATTCGAGTGGTTTCTTAGGTGCGAGGAAGCATAGTCAATATGGGCTGGGGGTTGATGATTTTAGTTGGGATGGTTTTTGGGGACACACTGGTTCTGGGCTTCTTATATGGAACCTCCAGTATAAATGTGGTAGATAAAATTTTATTAATGATTTTAACTAAGAAGATGGCCTCATCCAGAAGATTGGGACATCTTAGCAAAGGCCTCTTTTTCTTCTGCAAATGGTGTTCTTCTCCCTCTTCTAATTCTGAGGTTGTTGGCAACTTCTGGGTTTGTTCTACCTTTCCAGAGCTCGACCCTACTTATTCTGTTGGATTCTTCTTCTTTAACAATTTTGGTGGAAATGAATAGTGGAAACCTAACTTGCACATGGTGCGTTTAACTCCTAGCTAAGAAAGGACTTCCTTGTCCAGTATCTCCTAATCCAAATAGAATGGTAGTGACCTTGTATGAAATTTTGAAGGGTTTTCATGCCTTAGCCAGACAAATGTATAATGCCAGATTAGAGAAAATGATATTCTCCTCATATTCAAATTCAGAATCTCCCGTGGTATACGCATCCTTTGGGTGGAGTCAATCAACTGAATTTACCACTTTAGGAATGCAACGTTGTTGAAATCCATGTTTTTTGAGTCTACCCTTGCATGCCAAGGCTCATAAATCTGGGCGAGGTGACCTTTTTTGGCAGGTGATAACTATTTTCCCATGGGTGGCCTCCACTTCATAATTGCAAAATCTAGAAGAAAATATCCATATGTAAAGGTGCCTCCCTTCTCTTGAACTTCCTCGCAAGCAACGCAGAATTCTTCTAACAAGTAACTACACCAATTGAACATTGCACCATTTGTGCAGAAGTTAGCCACTGACAGGGCATCCAGTGTACATTCACCCTTATAGTAAGAGTGCATGACCTTTCTAGCAATCACATAACATTTCATTTTGACCGTCTCAAGGAGGATTGGTTTGATTGTTTTTGTCCCACCTCCCCTCTGTGTATGGAAGCACTCATACATGATCATCTTTCCCTTCCACTTTACATGCTTGCTTGGTCCTTGAAATACTTTGGATACATCTTCTCCCTAAAAATATAGTCCTATCATTTGGTGAATATCTTCAACATGAACGGGATATCGTCTATCGATCCATAAACTACAATCATGCACCCTGGTGATTAGGAACTTAGTGCATCATGCAACTTCGTCAGTGGCTCCAAACACTGGGAGTTCTTGGAGATTCATGATTGTCGAGTGGAAAAGATTTTGAAACTCATCCTTCGGGAGGAACTACACCTCCCCATTCATCCTAGAGTCCATCTCGTAGAACACGTCGATGTCCATCTAGGGGAACAATGATATGCCCGTGAGATCCAAGTCGAGGAGTTTTGACTACTCAGATTTTCCTTTTAAATAACCCAGGACCTCAATCCTGGGATCATATGGATCATCTGGAACTTATTCCTTTGATAGAGAGCCTTTTCCTCCTGATAATCTCAGCATTTTCTCTCTAGAGTTCTAGTAGCAACACTGGATCAAGAACTGGGTGGCGACCAACTTTGCAGAATGCACTAGGATTTAGAGACTCAAGAGAAGAAGACAAGAAGGTGAATATAATGGAGTTCCAAACAATATTACAGAGTATTATAGCTAAGGTAGTGGGATATACCATTAATGGATCATCAATGAAAGAGTAATGAGACCAGTAGAGCAATATATGGCGTGGATGTGTGACGGGACTGGCAACAGGGTAAAATCTTCGAGTGAGGTTTTGATTTTAATGGGTCTCTTACTCAACATGTGATCAGTGTGGGCTATTACCATTTTAACAGTTGAGAATCATGGAAATATTATCAACAGGGTCTATGTGGAAAAGCAATTTTAAGACTTGATAGGACATGTTGATAGTTCTCGGCAGTTACCCTAAAAGATACAACTATGATGTCATCGAGACTTTGCCATTAATAAAGTTCATATTCGATTCTCCCTTGACCATAAAGGTTTTCTGATGGTTTTACTTTTATGGATGAGTAGATTGAAGATGCGTCAGATATCACATTGCTATGTGGTTATGTTACAAAAAACACCTAACGACGAAAATGAGATGGATATGTCATGGTTCTCCTAAGCACACTCCGACGTTGTTACATAAAACAAAACTCAACATTGCTACAAACTTCACCATAAAATCAAACCCTGCCTACTATACATGCTCCCTTGGATTGGAGCAACCATGGTTCATGTTAAGTGTGTGTAATGTAGGGTTTAGGCATGCGCCATTCACCCACCCTGGTCAATGGACACCATCCAGTTGTTCTAGGTTGACCACACTAGACTGTTTGATCTCGACCACTAGGAATGGACCTAACCAATGCATGCATAACTTGCATGGATTTTTCTGATCTCAGCCACTAGAAAACCTCTTAGTCTTAATGTGTCGATCGTGCCAAGCCTTATTCCTAGCTTTCTCCATTGACTAATGAAAATTAGTGAGGAACCTTTCTTCTTCTAGTTCCTACAAGTATGCAATTATTTGTGTAATGGATGTGGCGTCCATCATGTGTGTAGCCTGAGATATATAGAGACTTGGGGTAATAAAATCTGCAGGTACCACATCTTCCTTTCCATAAACCAATTGAAAGGGGGTGTACTTTTGCAACTTCTTTGTGGTAGTCATATAAGCCCATAAAACTGCTAGAAATTTTTCATCCCAGTCTTCCCTATTTGTGCAACACACCTTCTTCATCCCTCTCTCCAAAATATTTTTGAATGCCTCTATTGTTCCATTAGCTTGTTGATGATAGGGAGTACGTTTATGGTGTTGAATAATAAATTGTGTCATCAGTGTTGTGATTGTGCTATTGATGAAGTGGCTCCCTTGATCACTAGTCAGGATCCTAGGACATCCAAACCAAGAAATAATATTTTCAAATATAAATCTAGTCATTGTATCTATTGAAAAATCCTGGACTATGTTTTCTTCATCTGACCGCGTAAGATAGTTTATTGCGGTAATGATATATGTTTCCTTTGAATATCTTGGGGCTAGGTTAATTGGTCCAATAAATTCAATGTCCCACTTATTAAAGGCTTGCAGTTCCCTAACCGGCTGAAGAGGTAATTCATCTCTCATGATGGCTTCCCTGCTCATTAAAAAACATCGCACAACCTAGCATAGACTTTATCATCTTTGAATAGTGTGGCCCACCATAATCCATCTTGGAGAACCTTTTGTGTTGTATATTTCCCTCCTAAGTTCCCTCTCTCAACTACATTGTGGAATTCCCATAGGATATCTTTACTTTCATTGTTTAGGACACACCGTCTGAGAATGCTATCCAATCCCATGTTATAGAGTTGGCCTACAATAAGTTGGTAATCTACTACACAGACTACCAGGTGCCTCTTCAGGGTTGTGGAATAATTCCCTGGGAAAGTCCCTGTACTGAGGAAAGCAACAATCTCTTCGAGGTATTTGGGAATCGCTTCAATCCATAACAGGTCTACATCGGGGAGCTAGTCATCCATTTCTCCTCCACTTTCCCCTGATTCCAATATTGACAGGCGATCTGGTCCTACGTTACATATTCTAGGTTTGATAATCACCTCAAATGAAAACTCTTGAAAGAGTAAGAGCCACCTGCAAATACTTCCCTCAAGAACAGACGTATTTACAAGGCATCTCAATGTAGAATGGTCAGTGAAAAACTTAAAATGACAACCTACTAAATAGTGTCAAAATTTTTGCAATGCATAAATCATAGACAAACCTTCCCTTTCAGTTGTTGTGTAGTTGTGTTAAGCTTGAGATAGTTTTCTACTAGCAAAGTATATAGGGTGATCAATATTCCCTTCCCATGGTTGCGCTAAGATGTCTCCTAGAGGGACACCTCATGCATCCATGTGTACATGGAATTCAATTTCCCAATTGGGGTATATAAGGATTGGTGTAGTACTAAGCTTTTCCTTGAGTGTATCAAATGCCTTGTCACACTCAGCCGTCCACTGAAATGATTTGGACTTCTTAAGTAATTTCTCCAATGGTGTTGTAATATTGGCATATCTTCTGATGAACCTACAGTAATATCATGTATTCCCAAGCATCATGTGCAATTGTTTCTCACTTGCAGGTGGCGCCATGTATAGGATAACCACAACTTTATATGGGTCTACCAAGACTCCTTCCCAACAAACAATGTGGCCTTGCAAGTTTTCATGCAGTACACAGAAAAGACACTTCCTCAGATTTAGATCTATTTGTAACTCTCGAAATCTATCAAACATCAACCAGAGTATCCCTACATGCGCCTTTAGCAAAATGTATATCGTCCATTCATCCATGTAGACTTCTAAGAAACTATGTAAGAAATCATGAAATGTTGCAATAACAATGCTGGAAAAGACCGAAGGGGAATTCTTTAGTCCAAAAGGAATTACATCATATGCGAATGAGCCCCACTCAGTTATAAAAGTTCCTTTCTTCTTGTCATCCTCTGAAATTATGACCTGGTGATACCTCGAGAATCCATCTGTAAATCAATATGCTTATTTCCCCACAACTTGATATAATACATCATCACTGAACGATGTCGGAAATGGATCATGTACACATGTGACATCCAAACTCCTATAGTCAACACAGACCCGAATGTCCTCGGTACCCTTTTTTTATCTGTATGACTATGGGGATAACCCATTCTTCTTATTCAACCGGAAAGATTAGTCTTTCCATAAGCATTTTTTCTATTTCTCTTTTGACCTTTTCTTTCACCTTGAGATTGAGATGATACAGTATGTGCTTCATGTCTTTAGAGTTAGTTTTTAGCTCGATATTCATCTCTCCCATGGTTCCTTTTATGCATTTCATTTCTGAAAATGTTTTTGGGAATAGGTCTTCTTATTCCTGCAGTAAACTCTAGATTGTGTTCATGGTTTTCTCATCCCATTAATCCCCTATAGAAGTTATCTTAGGATTCTCTTCACTCCCTATGTTTACTTTCTACAAATTTAGAGGATGGGCATAGGTGCTACTTGTATGGATAGGTGTAGTATCCTAGATTTCCCTAGCTCCCACAATTTCTTTAAGATTGAGGTTCCTAAGTTCTTCTACTTCATTTGGTTCTTCCAGGTCCTTATCAACTTTGCAACAAGCTATGAGTATTCTAACAGGGTTGTGGTATTTATTGGACTAAAGAAAATCGGCATGATCAGAACATACCATTGTTCTTGATTTGGCTTCATAATTGTTAGTAAATAACATCTTTTGAATCCTTTGAAGGACTAGGTGGAGCTATATAGTTTTACTAGTAAAAGAAAAATCTCTGCAAAATTGGTCTTCTAGTGTCTGCCACTGGTTCGTTTGTCTCCTAATCTCTTCATGGATGTACCAGGTTTTTGAAATTGCACCTAATGAGTGGAAAAATAAGTGAAACCATACTTGATATGGTACTTGTGAAAATTTCCATTTCTTGATGCACTTATCAACATGGATTCTAGAGTCAGACTACCCATCGAACAATTGTGCTTCACAAAAATCAATGTTTATCTTTGTTGTCACATGATCACTTCTAAGAAATATGTATCGAATAGATCTCTATGTATCCTCCCAATCTATAATTGAAGCTTTATGAGTGTCCCACCACCTGGATCGAATATCCTTCAAATCTATGTCTAAAACCAATATCCTTTTCTTTGGCTCAACTTTTATGTCTATATCAATGAGAAATCTAATCAAATCTAAAGTAACATCATATGTTGGATGGTCCCTCATCTCGGTTCCAATCCATCTCATTTCTATGATAGTTTTGCAATGTCTTGAAAATATTTCATATGAACCCTACTTTCAACTATCAAAAGCTAGTTTTGAGTCCTCCTCCACTAACTGTATAATCCTCCAACTTATAGATCCATCTGCACTAGGTTTGATGTAATCTATACTCATCCCTATTGTTACGGTGTATAAATAGTGGAGAACTTTTGATTCCATGTTATTATCCATTGGCTCAGTATACCTGGGTCCCATGTATGGATCTAAGGGTTTGATTACTTTTACTCCACCTGCTTCAAACATCATAGTGTCCCTATTTAGGTAAATGATAGCATAATTTTCATAAGACAAATAAATTCCCAATAAGGCAGGGTAATGGCTTCATCTCCCATGATTTCAATGACTTCAAAATAAGCTATTGTTTTAACTCCTGCAACATCTACTTCGACATCTTCCAGCCTTCCTACTAGAAAAATGCAGTATTGATTTTCCATTCTCAGTTGGATGGGGGAATAAAATAACTGAGGTTTCCCTAGAGCTTCCCAAGTCTTTTTGGGTGAGACGTTGACATCTAAACCCAAGTCTAGCATGACATATTTAATTTCAAAGTCATATAACTGGGTTTCCAACCTAAATTCTTTTCCATTTTGCACCTTCCGTATTTGTATTCTCTGTGTATTATTCTCAGTGAGGTTGGTAGTTATCTTAGTCTCTAGGCCTCCCTCATCCCCCAGGATTAGGTACAAGGTGTTCTGCAAATTCTCATAAAGGCGATTGTCTCTCAGGATCTCAGAGAATAATTGAAGCCAGAGATTGATTATATTTTGTGACTAGTCCCGGGGTCATCTATAATTTACAACATTTCGAGGCGCAAGAGGTGAGGCAGGAGCTTCAATGGTCTTGGGTTGCAGGGTGACTTTAGGGGGGGTTTCTCTTACTTCTGCAGTAGATTCATATGTAAATATTTCTACTGCATATTTGAAAAATAACTTTTGTTTCAAAGGATCATACCTGTCATCCTTGGGGGCTGCTCTTTGGATCTTGGGACGATTGTTTGAATTTGCCCCAATTTTTCTCCTCCTCGAGTTATGATGTCAAATTTAGGTAACCTTTCTTCAAATTCTCTCCTGATTTTCGAGCCTATGAATTTAACTCCTCTTTGACGATCCCGCTCCTCCCACTTTGCGATCAGATCTAGGCATTCTTCAATTGCCTGGGAATTAGTTATGTAGTGTGAAAACCATGGTCTTGTCGGATGGGGACAGTCTCTGGCCATATGTCCTTATTCATCACAATTGTAACATTGACATGTTCCTTTTCCTCCATTCCTTCCTCCTCTAAACCCTCCTACACTGCCACTTCCCCGACCTCTTCCCGACCCTCGGGGTGTTTTGTTTATACTGAATATAGTCTGGTCTAGTCTATCGGCAAGTGCATATAATTCCCTAAATTGGTTTGTAGCATGCGTCATGGACCCACAAAACTAACAACATATTTTATTTGGCATCGATGAGTACTTTTGTAGGATGGGGCAGTGTCTTGGTGCATTCCCCTGAGTCCGATATATTTCACAGTATTTAGTCGTCTGAGTGGGTTGAGAACTTGGGAAAGTGTTGTATTCAACTGGTGCATTAAATGGTGAAGTTGTTGATACATGCACAACTCCTCTCATTGGTCATGTAGGGGGTGGCATATTCCCCTTATCTGTGGACACCGAGTTTCCATATGCCCCTATATGTAGCATCATGTGCACAAAAATTGAGGTCACACTGGCTTCAGTAGAGTTAATTCCTAGATCCTTTTTGTGAGTGTAGATATCTTTCCTTAGAGATTCGACATGTGTGAATATACCAGAGTTTTGGTTATCCTCAAGCTCCCTATGTATCCTGTCATGGATTCAATCTTCATTGATTGTTCCAAAGCCTCTGTCAGTGTGGATATTCTCTATTGTGTCAAGGGGATTCAAGTTAAGGGTAAAAACCATTGGATATACCATTCCCTTTGATGGTCTTCATGAATAGGGTGTTCCAATGTCCCAACAGAATACTTAAACTTCTGAATGTATTCCCATGCAGAATCCCCCCTCTCTCTGCTAAATCTTGTGTAACTTAGAGAGAGATTATTTTTCTAACAGAGGTAGCTTGAATTCGACAATGAATTTTGACGCACCTGGTCAAGGGTAAAGACCTGTCCTTGTACCCCAGGTTCAATAGCCTTCATTTACCATTTGAGGACATGTCCCCTCAAGGTATTCTAGAATTATAGTAACTTTTTTGCATTCAAGGTCTCTCTGGACCTCCAAATGGCCTCACATAGAAACCAATGTTGTTCTACATCCTCNGGATTTTCATGAGTATGGGGTACTAAGTTTATGAATGGTATTGAAGGCACCTGGGGGATGAGAAACTTGGGGTTGGTTCCATTGACTTATAGGTGGGTTTCTTTGATCTTTGGGGTCTCGTTTTCTTGTATTGGAGAAACTTGTTCTGCTTCGTGGCCAACTCCTCTTGGGATCATGAACAAATCTTCTCTATATTCCACAATATCTAGATGTCCCTTGTCCTCTCTTGATTCTACACCTTCCTCATCTCATCCACTCTCCATGGGACTTCTTTCTTTCCACGCTTCTCTTTCCTACTAAATTATATTGGATAGTCTTTCTTTTCTTCGCAACTTCCGCAACTCCTGTGTCTTCTATTCATACACTTCTCCAGGTTTGATTTAATTCCATAAAACTTTGGATTTCTTTATTTCTGTCTTTACCTTTCCCCTCCACCACTTCTCAAATATGGTGGCTCTCCTCATGGCGCTCTCACTTCTTGTTGTTTTCTCTCCCTCCATTTGTCAAAGAACCTGTTCCCCTTCTTATGTCATGAACCTGCCCCAAAATCGCCCCACCCCAAGCACATGGGTTTAGGATACCATCTCACGCGAGGGAACAACTAGCATCCCCTCCTCCACCAAAAATATCTTAATCCAAAGGGGAATTTCCCTCAACAATATTCCTCTTTCCCATTTCTTGAATATTACTTCAGCTCATGAAAAAGACTAATGGTTCTCTCCTGAAAACTCGATGATATAGCCTTCCAAAGACGTGTCAACCAAAATATCCACCGCTCGAGTAATTTGGTGATCCATTCAGTGAAGATCTGCTAGATTATATGTCTCCCAAGAACCAATTTCCTTTACCCTTTCTTTGAATTCTGGTGCTTCTTGTAGACAATCTACCCACTGGAACATTTTTTCTGATAATTCTACCTAGAAAATCTCATATAGGTCTCTTGATATTTCTGAGTAGAAGACAATATCTTGAGCGGTGTCCTAGTTCAGGTTCTATAACTCAGCTTCCTTCAGTATGAATGCATCATACTTATGTTTCCACCATTTCTAAATGTTAGACTTGTGGATCCGTGGAATCATTTTCCCTACAGGTTCCCTTGTAAAATTAGGGTCCCGACAATGGAAGCATTTTGTTGGCGTAAAGTTTTCAAACGAGGATTGTTGGCCCTTGGTTAAGAAAGAAAGCAAAGATTCAAGAAGAAAGGTGAAGTAAAAACTGCATGAAAGGCACATTGACTGAGATTGGGTCAAAGTGGTCAAAGAAGAAGAAAATGAGCGAAGTAAGGGAAAATGAGTCATTGAATGAGAAGATCGAGGAAGACAGATTAGCAAGGAAGATGGATCGTGGAAAACTCAGAAAGAGGAAAAATCCACCAACAGATGCTTTGGAGCACCACGCGGGAAAGAAGGAAAAATCTCTGAAAATGTGGGTTAGGTTGACCTAGGGTTTTAGACACCTAGGGTTTTGGCATCTAGGGTTTTGACATCTAGACATTTGTCATGTAATGTATAAATAAAGGTCTACAGGACATGGGAGGGGTTCTGAATTCGTCATTGTGGGTTAAAGGATTGATTATTATTGATCGCATGAGAGAAAGCATTGTGTTGTGAGAATATTGTTGTATTGTAAGATCTTCAGCTGGGTGCGAAGATAAACCTTGCAGCTGGGTGTGCAAGGAGGGGAGAGAAGAAGGGAAAGAGAGAGAGATCTACAAGCTAAGTGTGCAGATAGAATTGTATGTTTTCCTATAATATATCAAGAAACACAGTTCTGTGGACGTAGCCCTAGGGAGAGGGTGAACCATGTACATCTTGTTGTTATGTGTGATTGATGTTGTGTTCTTTTCCTTCTATTATTCTGTTATTGCATTATTGTGCTAGATCTGAGATATAGCTATGTGAAGTAGACTTAAGTTGGTAAGGGAATAACTAGATATTCATGTGTTGTTCTTTTGAATCCACTTGCATTTCCTCTGGTTGTAGAGACTTGTGTCCTACAACCCCCTATTGCTACTTCGGGTGAGACTGCATCTGCTCTGCAGGTGTTGCTGAAAGGGCCAGTAGTTAGGGCTTGTTGGTGCGTTGTTAAAGTTGAACCCTAGGTCTTCCCTCTGTGCCAACAAATGGTTTCGTTGTCGGGACAGGGATATTCTTGAGGGAATGTCAAGGTAGTTTCCATCGAAGATAGAGATTCAGAAGTGGATATAAGAATAAGAGAAGGACTTCATTGAGGATCAGAATAAAAATTCTAATATAAGTACAGAGGATTGGTTGGGAAGGTATATCTTTACCGATATACACGAGATTTTCTTTGGAGGAATTCATAAGGAGCTATACAAGTGGTTATCCAGATTAGCAGATACCCTGTTTGAGATCAGATCTAGATCACCTGTGGTTTGGACATTGGTGATGATCAAGAAGGTCAAGAGAGTTGATAATGTTGTGTCAAGAGCAGTACATCATTGGTTCAATAGCACCATTAGAGGGTATATTACCGAGTTTTCTATTGATATAGTAGAGTCATATAGCCAAGAAGAGAGGTATTTATTTAAGGGACCGAGAGGAAAATTTTTACACTTTTTGAAGTTAAAGATCAAGATGTTATTGCATGAGAAGAACATATTGAAGATATAGTAGTTGGTCTTGTTGAAAAGCTAATGTTCAAGAACTTAGACAGCGACAACGACATAGAGGTTGGACATACGCGCAGTGGGAGAACCTTCAGAGAGGTTCCTTTGATGAACCTGTTTGAGTAGAACCATGAACCAATGGCACAAGACAAAGGGTTCTACAGTGGAGAAGAAGAAGAGTTAATGAATGAGGAACACTCAGGATCCGCTAGGGAAGAGGAAGATAAGACTGAAGAACCTCGCTGAGAAGAATCAGAAACTTCAGGAACTACGCCGACCATCGAAGTAAGTACTATTACTCCACCTGTTGTTTTAGTAGTGTTAAGTAACTAGAGTAGCCAGAGATATCATAGCACTCAGATCATTGTTACTAACAATTCAACACATATTCATTCAAGCACCCTAGGAAGATCTATGGCATATGAAATGAGGCTACCTATCTTTAGAGGATATGGATCTGAAGATCTTGATCAACACTAGTTCTTATGCAAAGTTGTATGGAGTATTAAGCAATTCAATGATGAATCTATTAAGAGAGATCAGTTTAGTACTACCTTTAGAGACCACACATTGAGATGGTACATGAAGTTTGTTAAAGGAGCTGCACAACCTAAACCAATAAACGATATCAAGACTGCATTCAGTGAAGAATTCAAGAAACTCAATTCGGAGTTGCAGTGCATTACAGAACTGAAAGAAATCAAGCAAAGATTAGTTGAACCTGTTTGGGAGTTTGATCAAAGGTTTAAGACCTTGACAGGTCATTTGAGTTTTCAGATACCAGACGAGAAGAACAAAGAATGGTTAATTTTTTCCCTCTTGCCACATATCAAAGTTCCTCTTATGCAACAGAAGGTTGCTTCACAGGCTGAAGCGTTGGAGATTGTGATGAAACTAGAATCAACCCCTATGGGAGAATCCATCTCAGGTATGAGTCAAATTTTGAGTCAGCTAACTAGCTTGTCTCTTCAGGTCGAAGATATGAAGAAATACAAGGGAAACGATAAAAGAGAGGACATCTAGTGCATCAAATGAAAATCAGGAGGCCATGATAAGGAGCACTTTCCCCTGTTTAATGAGTACTTGGCCTCTGGAGCCCCAAGCCCTTTGAAGCAGGTTACTCTACCCTAGTGCAAGGTATGTAGAAATAGACATTGCCCTGGTGAATGTTATTACATGCAAAAATATGTCCAGACACCTACAAATATTTATAGCACATTCTGTAAATCTATGGGGCATGATGAGAAGGATTGTAGAGCTTATGACCTCATGCATGAAAGTTCAAGAGATACATATAGAATTCAAAGAGAGATGCAACAGGAGGGAAATGTTACGCAGTTTAATTCTCCGGGAAGAGAAAACTTCAAACCTCATGGTGGATTCAGAGGAAGAGGATGAGGAGAAGGCATGGGTCGAGGTTGAGGTCAGATCATTTGTTATAACTGCGCACATCCAGGACACTTGGCAAGGGACTGTTAGAACCCTTGTACCACTTGTAGCTACTGCAATTCATTTGAACATGTTATTGAGAATTGTCCAACATTATTAGTGAAGCTTCAGGAGAGACGAGGAGGAAACCAACAAGTACAACTAATATCAGAAAAACCTCATGGAGAGGATCCTAGAGTCGTTGTTATCACTAGAGGAGGTGTTCTTACATGCGAAGACAGGGTGAATCCAGGGAAGACTACAAAAGAATCAAGGGTCATAAGAGTTGCAGATAAGACACAAGTGTTTGATCCAAGGAAAGAAAAGAAGATGTTTGAAGAGGCAAGAAGATAATTTTTAAGAGACCAGGCTTCTTCATCAAAGGCACAACCAGAAGTGAGAGAATTTGGAACGCCTCTGTCATTTGATTAGTTTGCCTTGCCCAAAAAAGGAAAAGAGGTAAGCAAGCTTATGGAATTCTTATGTACTTGCATTAATTTGATTAAGGATGAAACAACTGTGAAAGAATTACAATACTTGATTAGACAATATAAGATAGAGAGGGTAGATCCTCTACTGAATAGAGCAGTACATCAAGTATCCAGAAAGAGAAGGACAAATAAGGAACCACACCTTAATTCTCAGATTGGAGATTATGACATAGATTATGTGGTCCTCGAATTGGGATTAGAAGTCAATGTTGTGACAAAGAAGACCTGGTCACTGATGGGAAAACCTAAGTTGATTTACTCCCCTAGTAGGCTCAGGATGGTTATTCAGCAGGTAGTAAGTCCCTTTGGAAGGCTAGAGCATGTCCATGTAGACATTGGCGGGGTAAGGACATTTGTGGACTTCGAGGTGATTGAGATAGTTGATGATAGTTGTCCTTATCCTGTACTATTAGGAATTGATTGGGATTTAAACAATTCCACTATTGTTGACTTAAAGAAAAGAAGAATGAAATTTGAAGGAGATGGATTTAGGTTCATTGCACCTCTTGATCCTGATGAAGGTCGAAGGTACATAAAACCCATCAGAGAAGAAGACCATGCTTATGAAATAGAGAATATATATAAATTGACAGCAAGACAAAATGATTACATTAATCCTACAAGAGATGGGAACTTAAGCTGGCCAAGTGACAGTGCATGCTCATCAGATTTGGAAGAAGAACTAGAGAATTGGAAGAAAAAAATGTATGAAGTTTATTTGCAGAGGTGTGCCATATTGACCATGGAAGTTCATTGGATTGGCATATAAGTAAGCAATCTACCGACATTTGATGGTTTAAATAATTTAGAAACATTCTTGTCAGAATTTAAAGAAATTGTACCAGTACAACAAAGACTGTTGAAACTGGATGAAGCCTTGAAAGAAACGCCAACGAGATGGTGGGGAGAACACAAGAAGAACATTGCGGAGTGGATGCAATGTTGCACTTTGATGACAGTGCACTTTTCAGAACAAATAGAAGGGTGCGAAGTTCGATACATGGGTCAAAGCTGTCCGAGGAACCATGTGTGAAGTTGTGAGGAGGCCTGGAGCAACATTTCTCAAGAGTAGTGGGTGCATAAATTCATTAACACTTTGGACACAACACCTATTAATTGGTATCTTCAAGGAGAACTACGCCTCACCACTGTAGATTGGTATGATATGACTCAGAACTTTGCAGCTACATTTTTATTTGAAATTCAGTACCCCACAGTATATCAAGCTCTACAAGTTGTAAGACAAAAAGTCTTCAAGGAGGCACCTAACCTCCCTGTGGAGAAAGAAGAGGATGAATGGACTGCACCTCTTCAGAAACTGCAAGGCTGTTACAATATCAATGTTGATGAAGACGATGATCCCTGGAATGTGAACATCACAAAAACTAAAGGACAGAGAGACATAGAAGGACCAAGAGTTGAACTACCCTTCATTGGACATCCAATCAAAATCAAGAAAGTTAATATTGGAATAGATCAAGCACCTAAGCTCACAAACGTTGGAGATTATTGGGATGATGCCACTATTGATAAGATCATAGAGATACTGCATGAATATTAGGACTTGTTTCCAACCAAGTTCACAGACATGAAGGGAATTAAAGGGCCCATGGGAGAAATGAAGATCCCCTTGAAACCAGATGCAAGGTCAGTCAAGTAGAGACCTTACAGACTGAATCCCAAGTATAAACAGAAAGTCAAGATTGAATTAGACAGAATATTGGAAGCAAGAATCATAGAACCTGTTGAAGAATCAGAATGGATTAGCCCTATGGTGGTCCAAGATAAGAAGTCAGGAGAGATCAAAATCTGTGTATATTTAAGGAAGATGAATGATGCATGCTTACATGATCCATTCCCTACACCGTTTATTGATGAAGTGTTAGATAATGTGGGAGGACATGAAGTTTACTCCTTCACACATGGATTTTCAGGATATCATCAGATCAAGATTGCTAAGGAAGATCGTCATAAGACCACGTTTGCAACAGAATGGGGTTCTTTCCAGTACACAGTGATGCCTTTCGGATTCAAGAATGCACCAGCCATCTTTTCTAGGGTGGTGGTCGAAGCATTCAAGGAATTTTTACATAAATTTTTGGAAGCATACTTTTACGATTGGACTATTTTTAGCTTATTGCAAAAACATATTGAATGTCTATGACTAATGTTGGATAAGTGCAGGTAATGTCAGATATCCCTGAACCTGAAGAAGTGTATCTTCTTTTCACCCTTTGGAGTGTTGTTAGGCCATATTGTGTGTAAGCAGGGGTTGCTGGTAGATCCTTCCAAGATTTCCATCATTGTTGATCTACCTCCTCCTACTTCGATTAGACAGCTAGGCACTACGCTGGGACATACGGGATACTACATAAATTTCATCAAGGGCTATGCACAGATAACAACACCCATGGAAAATCTTTTAAAGAAATATTTCCAGTTCCAATGGTCAGAGGAATGTCAGTAGAGCTTCGACACAATGAAATAGAAAATGGACACTGTGCCCATTCTGGTTTTCCCAGATTGCAGTAAGGAATTCCATGTGCATGTCAATGCTTCATCTATTTCATTAGGAGCAGTGTTAGCACAACCAGGAGTAGGATATATTGAACATATTTTATCCTTTGCTAGCAGGAATCTCTCTACAGCTGAGATAAATTACGCTACCACCAAGAGAGAAGGTTTAGCCATGGTGTAAGTGCTGCAAAAGTTTCAACACTACTTGTTTGGAGGACATTTTAAGATGTTCACTGATCACTCTGCACTGAAGTTCCTAGTCAACAAGACATTGTTGGGGGGAATAATATGCATGTGGTTATTGTTATTTCAGGAATATGATTTTGAGATTCTAGTCAAGCTAGGGAGAATGAACAAGGGAATTGACCACTTTTCTAGGTTAGAACATGGAGATGAACCTACCCATTTGGAGGATACACTACCAGATGCACAATTGTTGGCCATCAGAAAGGTGGAAGAACAATTCACCAAGATAGTCCAGTTCCTATCAACAAGAATGGCACCCTGCGAATATACATTCATTCAAAAGAAACAATTGGTAGTTCGTTCTGCAGATTTTTCACTTATAGCTAGACAAATTTATAAGATGGGACCTGATGAGATCCTAAGGAGATGTGTTATGGAGGTAGAAAGACCATTGATTTTGGCAGAATCACATGAGGGCATCGCAGAAGAACATTATGCAAGAAAATAAACAATGCAAAAGGTTCTCAGAGCTAGCCTCTGGTGGCCCACTTTACACAAAGATGCTAAGGAATACCACAGAGCTTGTGATGTATGCCAAAGAGTTGGGAAACCTTCCAGAAGATATGATATTCCTTTAGCATCGAATTAACATTACGAGAATTCAAGAAGTGGACCATTGATTTTGTGGGACCTATGAACCCACCAGGCAAGCGCACAGGAGCATGTTACATCATCACTACGACCGAGTATTTGACTAGATGGGCAAAAGCAAGAGCAATTAAGGACTATAGTGAAATTAGAGTTGTGTGGTTCATATTTGATGATATCATAACCTGATTTGGATGCCCGAAGATCCTTATGAGCGATCAAGGTACACATTTTATTAATAAGACTATTGAAGCCTTAAATCAGGAATTTGAAGTTCATCATCAGAAGAGTACGCCATACCACCCACAAGCGAATGGAACATTCGAAGTTTTCAATAAGATATTGGAGACAACACTGATGAAGATTTGCAGTGTAAACAAAGATGATCGGGATTCGAGAGTACCAACAATGTTATGGGCCTATAGAACCACTTGCAAGAAGCTAACAATGCAAACTCCCTTTAAGTTGGTTTATGGTCTAGAAGCAGTGGTACCTATGGAATATTTGTTTCCTAGTCTAAGAATTGCAACATTCACAGATATGGATGACATAGGCGTTGTGTAAAACAGGCTTGTGCATTTGGTAGAACTGGAAGAAGACAGGTTTAATGTAGGATTCCATCAGCAGTTACAGAAGGAACGAGAGAAGGCCTACCATGATAGGCATATAGATTAGACAGCTAGGCACTGCGCTGGGACATACGGGATACTACATAAACTTCATCAAGGGCTATGCACAGATAACAACACCCATGGAAAATCTTTTAAAGAAATATTTCCAGTTCCAATGGTCAGAGGAATGTCAGTAGAGCTTCGACACAATGAAATAGAAAATGGACACTGCGCCCATTCTGGTTTTCCCAGATTGCAGTAAGGAATTCCATGTGCATGTCGATGCTTCATCTATTTCATTAGGAGCAGTGTTAGCACAACCAGGAGTAGGATATATTGACCATATTTTATCCTTTGCTAGCAGGAATCTCTCTACAGCTGAGATGAATTACGCTACCACCAAGAGAGAAGGTTTAGCCATGGTGTAAGTGCTGCAAAAGTTTCAACACTACTTGTTTGGAGGACATTTTAAGATGTTCACTGATCACTCTGCACCGAAGTTCCTAGTCAACAAACCATTGTTGGGGGGAATAATATGCATGTGGCTATTGTTATTTCAGGAATATGATTTTGAGATTCTAGTCAAGCTAGGGAGAATGAACAAGGGAATTGACCACTTTTCTAGGTTAGAACATGGAGATGAACCTACCCGTTTGGAGGATACACTACCAAATGCACAATTGTTGGCCATCAGAAAGGTGGAAGATCACTTCACCAAGATAGTCCAGTTCCTATCAACAGGAATGGCACCCTGCGAATATACATTCATTCAGAAGAAACAACTGGTAGTTTGTTCTGCAGATTTTTCACTTATAGCTAGACAAATTTATAAGATGGGACCTGATGAGATCCTGAGGAGATGTGTTATGGAGGCAGAAATACCACTGATTTTGGCAGAATCACATGAGGGCATCGCAGGAGAACATTATGCAGGAAAATAAACAATGCAAAAGGTTCTCAGAGCTAGCCTCTGGTGGCCCACTTTACACAAAGATGCTAAGAATACCACAGAGCTTGTGATGTATGCCAAAGATTTGGGAAACCTTCCAGAAGATATGATATTCCTTTAGCACCGAATTAACATTACGAGAATTCAAGAAGTGGACCATTGATTTTGTGGGACCTATGAACCCGCCAGGCAAGCGCACAGGAGCACATTACATCATCACTACGATCGAGTATTTGACTAGATGGGAAAAAGCAAGAGCAATTAAGGACTGTAGTGCAATTAGAGTTGCGCGGTTCATATTTGATGATATCATAACCTGATTTGGATGCCCGAAGATCCTTATGAGCGATCAAGGTACACATTTTATTAATAAGACTATTGAAGCCTTAACTCAGGAATTTGAAGTTCATCATCAGAAGAGTACGCCATACCACCCACAAGCGAATGGAACATTCGAAGTTTTCAATAAGATATTGGAGACAACGCTGATGAAGATTTGCAGTGTAAACAAAGATGATCGGGATTCGAGAGTACCAACAATGTTATGGGCCTATAGAACCACTTGCAAGAAGCTAACAATGCAAACTCCCTTTAAGTTGGTTTATGGTCTAGAAGCAGTGGTACCTATGGAATATTTGTTTCCTAGTCTAAGAATTGCAGCATTCACAGATATGGATGACACATGCATTGTGTAAAATAGGCTTGTTCATTTGGTAGAACTGGAAGAGGACAGGTTTATTGTAGGATTCCATCAGCAGTTACAGAAGGAACGAGAGAAGGCCTACCATGATAGGCATATCAAGAAGAAAGAATTTAGGCAAGGAGATCTGGTATTGGTATATGACATCAATTTCATAAAGCATCCAGGGAAGTTTAGGACACATTGGCTTGGGCCATATGAGGTCGCCTATGTTATAGAAGGAGGAGTTGCGCAGTTGAATACTTTGAATGGAGAATGGAAGGAAGGTTTAGTGAATGAGAGTCAGTTGAAATTGTACTATGACAACCATCTGCCATGCAACTCTTAGTAAAAGAATAAAAAGAAGGGTCTAGGTACCAGGTGCAGTTGAAAATGGGTACCAGACACAAAAAATATAGTTTTCACAACGAAGGGAGGGATAGAGTAGAAAGCATAGGCTGCTCCGCGCAGTCAGAAGTCGAAGTGAAATAGAAGGTTCAGACCTGCAGTGCATCGGGCCAAGTCACATGTGAGTATTGGGGGCATGTAGGCCCTTGGTTAAGGAAGAAAGTGAAGATTCAGGAAGAAAGGTGAAGTACGAACTGCCCGGAAGGCACATTGACTGAGATTGGGTCGAAGTGGTCAAAGAAGAAGAAACGAAGGAGCGAAGTAAGGGAAAACTAGTCATTAAATGAGAAGATCGAGGAAGATAGATTAGCAAGAAATATGGATCGTGGAAAACGCCGAAAGTGGAAAAATCCACCAACGGATACTTTGGAGCACTGTGCAGGAAAGAAGGAAAAATCCCTGAAAATGCAGGTCAAGTTGACCTAGGGTTTTGGGATCTAGGGTTTTGACACCTAGACGTTTTTCATGTAATGTATAAATAAAGGTCTAGAGGACTTGGGAGGGGTTTTGAGTTCGTCATTGTGGGTTAAGGGAGTGATTATTATTGATCGCATGAGAGAAACCATTGTGTTGTTAGAATATTGTTGTATTGTAAGATCTTCAGCTATGTGCGAAGATCAACCTTGCAGCGGGGTGTGCAAGGAGGGGAGAGAAGAAGGTAAAGCGAGAGAGATCTGCAAGCTAAGTGCACAGATAGAACTATATGTTTTCCTATAATATATCAAGAAACATAGTTCTATGGATGTAGCCTTAGGGATAGGGTGAACCGTGTAAATCTTTTTGTTATGTGTGATTGATGTTGTGTTCTTTGCCTTCTATTATTTTGTTATTGCATTATTGTGCTAGATCTGAGATATAGTTGTGCGAAGTAGACTTAAGTTGGTAAGGGAATAACTAGATCTCCATGTGTTGTCCTTTTGAATCCACTTGCATTTCCTCTGGTTGTAGACACCTGTGTCCTGCAACCCCCTATTGCTACTTCAGTTGAGACTGCATCTACTCCGCAGATGTTGCCGAAACGGCCAGTAGTTAGGGCTTGTTGGTGCAATGTTAGATTTGAACCCTGGATCTGCCCCTGTTTCAACAAGGGTCATGCGCAAGTTACCAACAAAAGGGTACCAAAGTAGTCTAGTGTGCTGACATTTTCATCTTTTCAAAAGGAAAGAAGTATCACCCAAATCGCAACCGAGACAAAAGAGCTAAGGGAAGGGTAAGAATAATGATATAGCTATCTATAATCCATCTATATTGTTACCATTCTAGTGCAAGATACATACTCAGTTCAAATCCTTAGCACATCGTACACTAATACAGAAAAATAGAACATTAAGAAGGTATAATGACATGTAATTCATAACAAATAGCACATAATGACAATTTAGAGATACAAAATGTAAGATGAACCAGGAACATTTTCAAAATTTGATCTCCAATATCTTTTTGTTATATTAGAAGTCTTTGGACAATAAGCATTCACAACTTTACATTAGACATCCATCCTACTCAGTATAAGAGATCAGTAATTACATCTCATTATAATACTATAACTGATCACAATGAGTTTAGGATCTTTCCTTCCTAATTACAGTCTATATCGAGAGTATAGATCCAGTTCTTGCATCTCCATATCTCTCACACACTCATTAAAACACAGTACAATACTAAAGAGAACATACAAAAGAGTCACCCCAGAAGAGAATCATCATCAATAG
This sequence comes from Picea mariana, assembly GCA_032191745.1. NCBI lineage: Eukaryota > Viridiplantae > Streptophyta > Pinopsida > Pinales > Pinaceae > Picea > Picea mariana. Next base: position 27,405 of record JASDQU010012277.1, read on the forward strand.
AATCATCCTCATCCAAAGAATCATTCACAAGAGAATCATCCTTACAATATGTTCCTTTATTCCTCTTGAGAACCCATCATCCCTCTTCTCTTCTTGATTTTTTTGTAACTGTATTGGCTCCAAAACTGATTTTGTGTATGTTTTAGACTATGTTATGTTTCAACATCTTTTTGTTTTGTGTTTACTTTTTCATCCTTATGCACTTGGTTGGTTTTCTCTTTGATGAGTTGTGCAACCTCTTTTATCAAAACAAAGGGCCCAACATGGGTTAGGGGAATTTCCCCCTTGTCCTTGGTTGGCCTTTTATTTGTTTTTCCATTTCCTTTTCCTATTGTTCTATGTGTTTCTGGGATTGACCAAGTTTAATTGTTAAAATTCCTGTATCTACTAAATTGTTGAAGGTTGAACAAAATTCATGTTGGCGTGTCATTAAGAAGGTGGTGGTGCAACAAATGTTAACGGAGGACTAGGGAATGGATAGTATGTGTTTCCGTATCAAGGGTTACCATACTAGTTGTAAGATGTATATTTCCGTCCACTATAATGTTGACTATTGTAGGATGGATCATGCATTTGTAGGGAAGCATTCCCTTCTGAAGGGGGCATGCTAGGCTCTGAATGTGATGGGTTGTTTCCACCTTGCATATAGGAGGGATTGTTATGTGCTATGATAATATCCATGTATGACGTGATAATGACATTGTGAGGTGTGTTGGCTCCACCATAATGGCCACCATACTAGCTAGTTCCATATGGGGATGGGTGTCCATAGGGGTTGTTGATATGATAAATGGACCCAATCAACCCATCCACTGATCATGATTCCCTTTTCATTTCTTTCTCAAATGGGTGAGGGAAAGGGGCATATGAGATGACTATATACAAGTACTGGAACTAAGACTAAATTAAATCAAAGTGATGGGTTTTGAGAATGGCCTCAACATTTGTTTGAGGCATGGTGGTGTCCATGTCTTTTTAAATCAATGGAAAAATAGATTCTAACTTCTATTTTTCACTAGTTGTGCCACTAATGCCACTTGTGGATATTATCCATGATGTGTGAGAAAGTGGCTCGTCTGAATTTGATAAGAATTTCTAGGCCATTGTCATGACAAATAGGTAATTGGAAAAAAGTTAGAAATTCATTTGCTAAATATAAACAATTGGCATGTGGTCATACCATTTCATTAATATACCATTTAGTCCATGGCCCAATAAGATTTTTCTAGAATAGTCTTAAATGGATAGAATCAATGGTGATATTGTTGTATTAACACCATAGATGAAATGTTATGATATGGTTGGTTGGGTCTTTGCTTGACTTTCCCTCAATTTTTTGGATATTTAAGGGAATTTTGGTTAGAATGGGTGGCTAATATGGGTTATGTAAAATGGGGTCATTGGATAGATTTATCAAATACACAAGGTTAAGAGAATCCATATATGAAAGTTTTTTGTTCATATGTGGGGGTGTGGGTGGTGGGTGAGGAAAAGGAGTTTGTAGAACACTTGGTATTCAGCATGATTGATGGGAGATGGATCCTGATGAGGATGAGGTTCCAATAGGGGACCTAGAGGGAGAAGAGTTCAATAAGGATGACCTTAGAAGAGTTGACTCTATAAATACTACACCTAAAGGTGAGTGCAGTGGGGTGGGTCTAAATAGTGAACCAAAAAGACCAAGAATGCCTCCCAACACTAGTGGAAGGACTTTGTATTATGTTTAACCTGAAACAGATAAAAACACAAGAAAATCATGCCCCAATAATAACATGAACATTCAATAAAGAGAAGAAACAAAATACTGGGAGCACCAATAAATATTTGTTCACTTGCCTCTCCGAGGGGGAAACCTCCAAAATGAGCAGAAATATCTTACAATAATACGCAAGACAAACGTTCTCATACCTCCTACTCTTATTTATACTTTTGCTATCTTCTAAAGAACATTCTGGAGGAAGATCTTTCTAAAAGCAAAAGCTTCTATTAGGTCTTCTTACATTGACTTGTTCAACTTTATTTAATAGGAATTATTAACTAATGTCATCCTTTATTACATGGAAAATATATCATGCTCACTAAAAACCAACTAAGAGGGGTTAGGGTCAGATCCTAACATTTTCTCCCCCTTTAAAAGAAACATTTTCCTCAAGGATGAAGATGTTGAAACTATTGCAGTATGGCAATTCGTTCCCAAGTCACATCTTCTAGACACGTGTCCTTCCACTTTATCAACACTTCTTTGATATTTCTACCATGAAAATGATGCTTATGCACTTTGAGGATAGATTATGGTTGAAGCTAAATGGATCATTCTTCATCTAATTTAGGAAGGATGGTCTTAACCTTTCAATTATGACCCACCACTTTCTTCAAATAAGAAGCAAAGAACACCAGATATATTTTGGACACAACCGGAAGTGCTAGTTTGTAGGCAGCTGGACCAATATGTTTGATAATATGATAGGGGCCATAAAATTCGGGTGCCAACTTGTGGTGGCCATGGGATTTGAGAGATGGTTTCTTGTAAGGTTGGAGTCTGAGAAACACCTAATCACCTTCTTGGAAAACCCGTTCAGAATGTTATTGGTCAACCTATTGCTTCATATGATTTTGGGCCATGTGGAGGTTATCCTTTAGATCCAGGAGTGTAGTTGCTCTACCTTGTAGTAAATTATCAATATCTTGGACCTTTAATGTGCCTGGAATATTGGAAGTGATCGTATGTAGTTTTTGTCCATACATCGTTTCATATGGTGTCATTTTGGTTGCTATATGATAGGAAGTGTTGTACCACCATTCTTCCAAGGGTAACCATTGCACCCATTGATCTTATTTGTCAGAAGAAAAACAACACAAGTATGTTTCCAAACGTTTACTGACAACTTCATTTTGGCCATCCATCTGTGGGTGGTATGTTGTGCTCATGTTCAATTGTGTTCCCTGTAATTTAAACAATTCTTGAAAAAATGTGTTGGTGAAGGTCAGGTCACAATCAGAAACAATGGAGGTTGGAATCCCATGCAATTTGAAAATTTGATCAATGGAAACTTGTGTGACCATAGATGGTGTAAAAGGGTGTGGTAATCCACAAAAATGTGCATAGTTGGAGAGTTGATATACCATGACCATGATGATGGACTTATTACCCACATTTGGAAGGCCCACTATAAATTCCATAGAGATGTCAGTCCTAATAGAAGATGGAATGGGAAACGACTATAGAGCTCATGGTGTCTTGATAGTTTCACCTTTATTGCGTTGGAAAATATCACATTCGGTGACAAATTTAAGGATTTCCTCCTCATGCCTTCCTAGAAAAAGGAATGGTGATCATGAGCATACATATTTTCGAAGCCAGAGTGACCAACAAGAGCAGATGCGTTCAACTCATTTAAGATATTGGGCTTGAGTGTTGAAGTCAGAGACAGAGCCAAGTGATCCTTATACCAAAGGATATTTTCTTACCAAGTGTAGTCAAGGGGTAGGTTAGGGTCTTTCTGAAGTTGCTAAATGACTTGTGATATAGTGGGGTGGGTTAGCCACTCTTGTCAAACTTCCTCAATCCAAGTAGGAATAGGTAATGATAAGGGAAATAGGGAACCTTCGACGTCATGTTGTCTTGAAAACGCACCTACCACTACATTGTATTTTTATTTTTTATATATCATATCATAATCATAGCCCATCATTTTTGTCAACCACTTGTTCTATTCTAGGGAGGATAACCTCTGATCTAAGAAATACTTCAGACTATGGTTGTATTTCTTGATCTGAAAATGGTGTCCCAAGAGATAAGTCCGCCAAGTGTGCACAACATAGAGAATGGTCATCATTTCCTTTTCATATGTAGATTTCCCCAAATTATGACCACTCAAATCCTGGCTAGTGAAATCCAAAGGTCTACCTTCTTGTGTTATAATTGCACCAATACTAGTGTCAGAAGCATCTGATTCCACAACAAAAGTTTTGTTGAAATTAGGGGCTGGTAATACTGGGGTAGTGCACATGGCCTTCTTTAAATATGTGAAGGCTTGTTATGTTGTAGGTGTCCAATGAAATGCATTCTTCTTAAGAAGGTTTGTCAATGTCTGGAAAATTTTTCCAAAGCGGTGGACAAATTTACAGTAATACCCTGTGAAGCCTAGGAAACCCCAAAGGTGTTTCAAGGTCATGAGTCTCGACCAATCCTGCATGGATTGAATATTTTTTGGATTCACTCTTACTCCCTCATGGCCCACAATGTGTCCCAAGTATTCAAACTTTCTCACCCAAAAAGAACACTTGGTCTTTTTGACAAACAATTGATTATCTTGTAATAATTGGAGTACATTGTCCACATGTTGTAGATGGGAATCCCAATTACGACTGTAAATGAGGATGTCGTCAAGATAGGGCTTCAAGATTTTATTCATGAGACTCTGGAAGGTAGATGGAGCATTTCAAAGTCCAAACGGAATTACCAAGAATTCATAATGTCTTTCATGAGTTCTGAAAGAAGTCTTCAGAATATCTGCTTCATTCATTTGAATCTTGTAATAGCCTGAGTGAAGATCTAACTTTGTGAAGAAATAGGCACCCTGGAGTTCATCCAACAGATCATCAATTTCATGAATGGGAAACTTATCTTCAATAGTCAATTTATTAAGGGCCCAAAAATCTGGACACATGTGCCAAGAACATTCTTTTTTCGACACTATCACAATAGGGGGTGAATATGGGTTGGTACTTGGGAGAATCACACTGGCCTCCAGTAATTCCTGCACATTTTTTTCAATTTCATTTTTTTAGAAAATGGATACATGTAGGGGCATACATTGGGGGGATGACTTCCTAGAAGGAGAGGGATGTTGTGATCATGCTCACCTTGAGAAGGGGATAAGTCCATGGGTGTCTCAAATACCTTGTGGTTCTTTTCCAAAACCAGATGGAAATCGAGATGCATTGTTGGAGATGATTCATCTTGTACCTGGATGGAATTTAGTTGAGTAATCAAACCATGGTGTCCTTTCTTCAAGAGTTTCTCCACCCAACAAGAACTGATCATTTTTAGGGATCCACCTTGCAAGCCTCAGAGGATACAAGTGTGAGCATCTTGAGTGAAGCGCATATATAACGCTTGATAATCCATGGTAATTGGTCCAAAGGTGAAAATCCATTAAACACCCAAGACAATATCACAACCACCCATGACAATGGAAAACATGTGAGTTTTCATGTTATAATCACCCATTTGCAGTTTCACATTCTCACAACAACCCCCACATTTCATTGTACCACCATTAGCTATGAGAATTTGAAAATTAGAAATTTATATAACAAAGCAATTGACATCCTTAGTGACCCTATGATGAATAAAATTATGGGTGCAACCTCTGCTGATCAACACAACGACCGACCTATGTTTGATGTAGCCTTTGATTTTTTATGTTTGTGGAGAAAAAATACCCGCTAGGGCATGGAGAGAGATGAAAGGTTCCTCCAGTTCCACAAGAGGTGCTACTGGATCATGGATGGGGGAAGTTGTTTTGTGTGTCCTCGAAGTTAGGGGCCTCATCTGACATTATGTCCTTGGAGGAGGTGGGAGCTGGCCCATCAATCTGGAAAAAAAATTGTTCATGACATTATTCTTTTCATCACATTAATAGAAAAGTCCTTTCTTTCGACGTTCAACCATTTCTGATGGAGATACCTTTTGGACCTTCAAAGTTTGTGTCGAAGTAGGGGTAGTTGGTTAAGGAGGGAGGGTGAGAATGACTAAATGAAGGGGTTGGGCCTAAAGAATGGTATTAGCCTCCAATGCTAATTTGCATGCCTACAACTAGGTAACAGGATGGTGCATGCAAACATGAGTGTGGATGTCATATTTTAAGCCACTAAGTAAACATTCAAAATATAAATCATCAGATAAGCCATCAATTTAGATATCCAACTATTAAAATGTGGTGATGAAGTATGCTACTAACCTTGTTTTTCTCAGCTTGATGAATCATCCCAAAAAATGAGATTCACGATCAAAATGAGCACAAACGAATTTGGTGAACATGGTCTAATTTGGTTGTTCTGGATAGCATTTCTTATGCCATTTCCACCAATGTCATTGTTCTTGATCCAAGTACATATCCCCCACATGAATTTTGGTCTCATCATCCCTAACATCATAGAGGGAGAAGTAGTGTTCCATTTGGGATACCCACCCGGTCAAATCTAATCCATCAAATTTATGCATCTCAACTTTGGGTACCTTATTCCATGAATTTGTAGAACCCCAAGGGGAGTGGGAAAGATGAGTATTCTCATAATGGGAAGAATGAACAGCCCCATAGGGACTCAGGGTTCTTATCCTTGATATGCATCATAAAGTTGTGGAATTATTGGGTGAGGGAGTTTGAGATTTGGTTGAGGGAGTTCATGCGTTGGTCCATGTCCTAGGACATTTTGGTTACCTTTGTTTCCAACTCATACATGTTTTGAGCATAGGTGGTAGGTGCCATTAGGGAGGATTAGGTAGAATGATACATCAGTGATCAGTACAAGATAATGAGTCTAACAGAGGTTACAAGGGGTACCAACATTGTGAACTTAAAAACCTCTTGTATTTCTTGTGTGTATGCTTCCTTGACCGTGGATATATGCAGTAAATGACAGATCATTGTAGCTTCAAGACATCGGAACACATCTCTACCTTGAAAAACTCTACCGACAATTCCTACCCAGGAAAGAGCTTTGATATCACTTGTAATATGCTTAACCTGAAACAGATAACGCCACAAGAAAAATAGACCCCAAGAATAACAAGAACATTCAATAAAGAGCATAAACAAAATATTGGTAGCACCAAGAAATATTTGTTCACTTTCCTCTTCGAGGACGCAACCTCCAAAATGAGCAAAGCTCTCTTGCAATAATACTCAAGACACACTATCTCATACCTCCTACTCTTATTTATATTTCTACTATCTTCTAAAGAACATTCTAAAGGAATATCTTTCTAGAAGTGGAAGCTTCTATTAGGCCTTCTTACATTGACTTGTTCAACTTTATTTAATAGGTTGTTAGGGACTTAACCTCCCTAACCCTCACATAGGTAGAATAATATATTTTCCATGTAATAAATGACAATATTAATAAGGCCTAGTAATAAGGAATAATAAGTCAAATGTAAGAATACCTAATAGAAGCTTCCTCTTCTAGAAGATATTCTTCTAGATTGTTATTTTGGTAGATAGATTTAGTATAAATAAGAGTAGAGAGCATAAGAAGTTTTTGTCTTGAAAATTATTGTAATAGAGTGCTACTATGTTGAAGGTTTCCCCCTTGAAGGAGCATGTGAACATTGTTTCCTATCAATAAAGGTATTATTATGGCGTTGTGGTTTCATCTATTGTTTTGTTCCACTGTTATTCTCTGCAATATTTATGTTTTTGGCTCCTATAATAGATCTGGTACCTTACAAGTGGTATCAGAGCGCTTTTCTTGGAAGAAAATTGTGGGTTATGTTTTTTCTAGGTAGAGACATATTCCAACGTCTTAAAACTATAGATATTTGTCATTCAACTCATAAATCCATGGTCGGGAAAGCACACACGAAGGAACTACAAGTGGTACTTACATGCACATTGTTGGCCACCCTTGTAAACCCTATTGGTACCCTTTCGAGTGGTAGCACATTAGACAAAACCTGTATACGGATCAACCTAGATATCTTGAAGCTCTCTGTAGATAAACCAATCAACCGCTTGAATGCTATAGTGTCACCAAGAAAAACACTCGAGAGGATACTCTCTAGTACCTGGGTAGTCGGGTAGTACAGCTAAGAGCACAGTGCAGCTTCCTTAGTTGGTGCCCTAAGATATTGGCCAAAGTACTATTGGTGGACCCCACACATATATCAGAGAGTTATAGTACATGGAAAACCCTTGTCTGTGGAAACCATGAATACCTTAACCTTTGGGATGGAAACAGAGACAAAACATACAAGATCTATTGTCGTGCAACTGTACCTCCTCATTCTGGTTGCGAAATTCCTACACATTTCTTCTTGTTAAGAATTTGATCATTTCGTCACTGCAGTATTATTCAAATTGAAGTATAACTCCGCAGAAGTTAAAAACAAATTATAGACCATGCCTGCACCATTATTTGAGACCTATCCCATTGGATTTTTTTATTTACCCTGATCACAATAATACCTATCATTTTTCAAAAAATAAATTCATGTGGACTCCCCTTCCCAACACCCTTATTTGGAATCTATCACATTGAATTCCTCTCTTTGCATAATGTGAAAAGAAAACGCTGCATCATTTAATCTGCGCCAGGTCTACCATTACTGTTGTTTTCAGCGAAAGTATCCTTGCCCCTACACATGGCAATCACACGACGAAAACAATATGATGTCACACTGGGAATTGCTTAAATGTGTCAAGTTATTAAGTTCCAAGCATGCCATATATCATACAGAATGCTCACAGCGTTGACCAGGTGACGTCCCACTGTATCACTGCAGAGTTTTCTAAACGCTTAATGAGCTTCAAGTATAAATTTCAAAGTCGATAATGCCAAAGAGAAAACGCCAGAAAAAATTACAAATGTTATTCCTCATGTCAAATATATAGTTGACAACAAACCAAGATGCCAAATGTTGATGATCGTCGACATCAAAGGAATTCCAGGCCTTGGGTAATACAAGTGGACAATTTCGTTCCTCTCGGTAGTTAGTAACACTGTAAACCAATTTCCGAAATGGATGACACTCTTTTATCTAGAAGACAGGTGTATGATCAGCTGGACACATGGATGAAATGACTGGCCATCGTCAGCAATTTAAGTTAGCGACTTTATTCCTTTCAAATCCGTCAATTCCAGCACTTGCATATCCAGCAGTTTCAACGTCGCTCTCGGCAGATAAAAAGGGGTTTTACATTTTAACAACAGGAAGGGTTGTTTTCACTATCAAAACCAACCTGGTAAGGATTTTCTCATGATCAGATGACGGATTTACGATCTTTTTCCCTCTGGTCTTTTGCCCAGCCATAATCCTCTACATAATGTTGTTGTTGCTTGTCTCGATTAACAAGATAATGCTCAGAGTTTGGTTTTTGGGTGTTTTCCTCTACCATATATTCCAAGTATTGTCTATCATATAGGCTAGGTTCTGTATACAAACCTGTTTTGAAATAAAAACATCAACAGAAATTGCAGGATGTATGCAAGAACCAGCTAAAATACATGAAGCAGCGGTTATAAATAGCATTCGAGGCAAAGTTGGTGGTGTTCAACTTAGTGAATACTATTTTGTTTTTCCAATCTGTATGGCACATAAGCATTTGCAAGCAACTGTATGACAGGTGGAAAATGGCAAAGCATTTCCAGGATGAAGTAATCAGTGTTTTAATGAAGGTGATTGGTTCTAGATCTCAATACTATGTGCCTACAAGTCATGATATCAATGGAGGATCTTCAGATACCATGCACAGATCAGTTAAGTGGAGAAAAGATGAAACAAGTTTTTTCGCTGCACAAATGCTGAAGCTTTCACTTGCACAACTAATTGTGTTCCCATGCTGAGCAACTATGACAGATGCAAAAAATCAGCTCCAGCTCAACTTGTACAGGTCAGCAGTCATTCCAGCTCACCTCCAGTCGCACCTAAAGTCAAAGAACATGATGATGGAAACGTAGCATACATTTTGTTAAAGTGATTTAAATGTAATCAATTCAGTCAAACAAGTTGTCTAGTTTTAAGGAGAATAG
>JASDQU010012277.1:43687-59625 GCA_032191745.1 Picea mariana
TTTTTGTTTTTCAGCTTTTAAATGTTTTTTGGTCTTTAATATTTTTTTTAATATAAATTTGTTTTTAAAATGTTTTTTTTTTTAATTTCAATTATTTTTGTTTTCTTAGTTTTTTATGGATAAAAAAAAATGAATTATATTTTTTTGTTAAATATTTAAAAATAATGTTATTTAACTACAATTATTTTCTATGTATTGAAGTAAAGGTAAAAAAAGTATTAAAAATGATATTTTCCACTATATTTAAAAAGTATGGAACCATAAATTAATTAAGGACTCTTAATTATATGAAAAATCTTAATTAAACTAGCATACCCCCTAAGCTGGCAAATGAGAATGACGAAGTAATTTGAAAGAAGTCTTGATACTAATGTTGTGAATGAACTATTAAAGATATTGCAAATAAAGTGATGTTAAAAAATGAATTTATGTTTTATGTTAAGAACATGTATTTCCTCAAGGTCACATGTTCAACTCCAAAAGGAATAAGGTGTCTACACCTTTCCATCCTAATCAATATCTTCATTATAATCTTTAAAACAAAATTTTAAGTTAAAAATAATACATTTAATTATATAATTTAACCTAGCATATATATCAGTTTTTGAGTTTAAGATGATTTATGTTTTTTCTTTTCAAAACTTACAATTGTTTTACCAATTTGAGATTGAAAGTGGTCCTGATCAAAATAATGAACCAACTTCAAATAACATCACTTTATTTGCAATATCTTTATTAGTCCATTCACAACATTAGTATGAAGACTTCTTTCAAATTACTTTGGCATTCTCATTCGCCCACTTAGGGGGTATGCTAGTTATAAATAAATGTATGCAATCTTATGGAGTTTTATTTAATAATATTGGGTTTCAATTTAATTTAATTTATATTGTTTTTTATTATAATAGTTTTTTATTAAAAAGATATTTGTAGATATCTATTTTGTTAAAATTATCCAAAACTTACAAGAACAAACACTAACATATTTACAAAAGTAAATATATAGTTAAAAAACCCGAGTTCCAAGAAAAACAATAAAAAATGTAACCATGAGGGCAAACATGTATGTCAAAACTTAAACTCCAATGAAAACAATAAGAGACATGACCATGAGGAAACTTGAACTTACTTGAAAACAAGATCCCATTGACCTCTTCAAATCAAACTTAATCTTATTCAACCGACCAGGGGTTGAGATGGATATAAATAATTGAGAACAATTAATCAGAGGTGGAGGATGTGGGACAGTGCGAAGATGGATTATATGGATTGATGCGAGCGTTAAAGAAAAATAATAATCACACGCTTTCATCTACTTTCAAATGCATTACATTATATTCTTCTTCGATCATCTCAGTCGTGTAGGCGATCTCCTCGGGTCCTCCTAGCTCTCTCTCACAATTCCAATTGTTTGCTCTCCCTTTTCTTTTTCTTGGGTTCGACGCAACTCCAGTTAAGTCAAGGTAACTTCTGATCTATAGCCCCAAGAATCCCATGGATCTGAGGCCATAAAACCCCATCTTCTCTTAATCTACTGTACATGCATTTGTTGGATTGATTCGTTTAATGTTATGAGGTTTTTGCAGCAGGCCTACGTTTAATTCAAGAGGTTTAATTGGATCAAAGGGCACATAAGAAATTGTCATGATGTTCAGCAGGATTTTTGGGCAACCAAAAGAGGAGGTGAATCCTATTTCAACCCTCAACAAACTCAACGAGGTTTTCATGTCTCGCCCTTATTTTTTCTTTTCTTGTCTGTTCGCCCCTGCAATCTCCCTGCAATAAGAGACCTGCAGTAACCTGTACCCATGACATAACTCTTTTCTCATTAATCATTAATTTTTGACAGCTATGTTGACAAATTTCTGACAGCTATGTTGACAAGATAATGGTCGATATCTCAAACAACTTGAGTAAAGAAGTCAATAAAAAAATACGATGTGGCAAGAGGCTATAGGTCCAAAATTGAAAGGGGTTTTTTAATGATAGTATGGATTGATGCAGGAGCATCTCTCCATGCAGCCAGCTAGCTAGCCACGTCAGCACGCATGCATTCAAAGCTGAAGGGAGGAGCAACCTCATTTGAATTTGAAATTCAATGTAAATTTAATGTGCTTAGGCTGGTGAGCCATGGAAGCCGTGCCTTTGTGCAGGCGTTAGATAAGATCGACTTTAATGCTAGATCGATTGAGATCTAGTTCTGGATAGCAGACTAGACAGCCATTCATTGTAGTTGAATAGGGTAGGTGAACCTGGAGGGAAGTGCTCGATGAGCCCCTCAGGTAAAAGAGATTTTAGATCTCATTTTGAGTTAGACGAGATAGAAGAGCAGAGAGGAGAGGAGCCAGAGAGAGCTCAGGAACACCTTGTAGTTACAGGCATTTTAGCCATTTGTTAATATAATCAGAGAAGTTTTCCTGCATTATTCTGTCTTATATGCATGTCTGTATGTGTTCTTTGTATATGCTGTGAATGTATGTTATGTGGATGCATTATGCAGGAGGTTGTGTGATTTCAGGCTTGAGATTTCTTTGAGGCTTCATACCGAAGGGTGTAACAGAACGCTGAGGTTTTGAGAGCCGTGCACAAAGGATGCACTTCTGAACTCTGAGGAGTCAGACAAAGACGTGCTGAGGCACAAGACTGAAGTCAACAACTCAGGAAGAAGACCTGTGAGGTTACTGAACACCTCAGAAGGTAAGGCTGTGTATCTGAGGCACAGTTGCAGATAGGACTTAGCTGTGAGTTCTGTAGGAGCTCTGCCAAGTGGGCATTGAGCATACGCACGGGTTGCGTTGGAGAAGAACTCCGCTGTGAGTTCTTAAGGAGAAGCAGAATCACTGAGGATTCTGGGAGAGGTCTGCCAGAGGGGCATTGAGCAGGTGCATAGGCGCACAAGAAGACAGAACCGCTGGAGTGTTCTGTGGAAGGGAAGATACTCCGCCAGGAAGGCATCGAGATGGTGTGCAAGAAGGCACAGGAGGAAAGAAATCTTTGAGTTCTGGAAGTTAAGGGAAGAATCCACTGAGGGATTCTCACAGGGTTACTGAATACCCGAAAACTCAGTCAGAGGAGGCTTGAGCAGAAGGATAGCCAGGAAGGCGTTCATTTTATTCTCCATCTGAGGGAGAAGATGGACAACATCCCCCAAGGGGTCTGAGTGTTCGTGAAAGCTCAAAAGGGATAGCACCAGCGTGTGTGCGTGAGGAAACTCTGCGAGGAGTGCAGGAGTCGGGAGAACCCTTTGAGGATTCAAAGGAATAAGCTCAAGAAGGATAGCGTTCTCATACATGCAGCGAGACTCAAGTCGAGGGGTTCGTAGAGGAGAAAGAGCGCAAAGGTCGAAAGAGCCTTTGGGAATGTGAAATTCTTACAAGTCTGGGAAGAAAGCGCAACGGCTCAGGAGGAGCGGCGTCAACCGTCAGATCGGCCTGAAGAAGAGATCTGGACCGCTGGTCTTATACGTCCAGGAGGAGCTCAAGAGGAGCCTATAGAAGGAGGAGACCGACACCCGTCGGATCTTACTCGGAAACCCCGTCAGCCGTTGGATCGGGAGGAGTTGCACGAAGTTTAGCCTCTGGAAAAGGAGCGCGCAAGGAGAAAGGATCTGAGCCATCAGATCGGGAGCAGGTACCCGTCAGCCGTCAGATTCGCAGAAGCTGCACAAGGGTTAGTAGTCGGGATAAGAGCCATCGGGAAATCGGAGTTCTCGATGTCATGAGAACCGGGACTTCGAAAGTCTCAAAATCCCGAGAGTAAAATCTGAGACGTCCGTCTGAAGAGGGACATGTGTCACGCGATCGTCTGTATCGGAGATCCGAGGCACCAGGCATCGACAAGGCATCAGGACACTTGAAGTAGCAAAACCTGAAAAGGAATCTGAGTCGTCCATCTGGAGGATAGGTGGCAAAGGATCGGGCGCCGTCGACATTTTTTCCATCAGGATATTGGAGATCCCAGGGACAAGAGTTTTGTGCATTGCAGAATCGCAAAACGTGATTTCCCGATAAGGCCCAAGAGCATGGGCCACACGGACTGTCAGTGGGGGACAACTGTCAGCATATCGGGATTGAAGAAAGGCGTCGTAGTGGGAGCCGGTTGTCATCACAGCAAAGGAGGATCGAGCCATAGTGGAGGCCAGTTGTCAGTGTAACGGAACGTTGGGATTTGGATGATCAGGAATCCAAAGGGTGTATGCAATGGGGCATCAAAAACCTCGTAGCCCTGATAGGATAAGGTTGTGGTCACGGGAGTTGGTCATATGAGTGAGAGTTAAGCTCAGGAGGGCCAGCTCGTGAAAGAGTGCATCGGGGATTGGAGAATCGGGGATTCCGTGGGCGCAGGCACAGTGACATCGCAAACCCCGAAACCCCGATGGGGAGCCATAAGGCAACGGTCATATGAAGGCAGGTCACGTGGACCAAAGGGTTAGCTGTAAGCACAGCAAAGAAGGAGGACAGCGGCGTAGTGGAAGACAGTCGTCAGCCTGACGGAGGATCTGGATTCGAGGGATCGGGAATCCCATAAGTGTATGCACTTTGGCATGGAAAAACTTGGAACCCCGACGGGGTAAGACTGCGGTCACAGGGTAACATTCACGTGGACTAGGGCTAGCTGAAGCAGAGGCGAGTCGGGATTCGGCAGATCGTGAATTCCGTGAACGTAAACATTGTGACATCGAAAACCCCGAAACCCCGATAAGGTGATATAAGGCTGTGGTCGTGTGAATTCTAGTCCTATGGACTAGGAATCTAGCCCAGAGGGCCAGCACATAGAAAGGAGCTCATCGGAGATCAGGAGTTGGAGAGAGCAGGAACTCTCGAGCACGGGGATTGCGAAACCTCGATGACCTGAGATTTAGTCAGGGAGAGGTCACGGTTAATGTGTAGAAGGCCGTGTGTGTAAAGAAGGACCTGTGGAGCGGGTTGTTGCAGCAGTGATTCCCGAGGGAATCCAAAGAGCCACTGAAGGCTCAGAATTGAGAGTTAGAACGATCCTATGTGAGCAGGCGGGGTTGCGACACACGTCTGCGTCATGGATGGATAGTAATGATGGTTTCTCAAAACCTGTCCCTAAGATGCCTTCGGCATAAAAATAAATAAATTGTGTACAACATTTTTAACATTGCATGAAGCATGGAAACATGATTAAAAACACAACCTAAAAAAAAAAAGAAAAATTTGAAGAAAAATGAAGAAACATCGTTGAGAAAAAAAATTGAACAATTTGAAAATAGATGAAAAACCAAACATTTAAAAAAAAGAAAGGTGGAAACATTATGTATCAAAAAATTTAAAATATAAAAAAACCACCTAAAAAGGGAGGGCGGTGCTATTGGTAACACTATTTTTAAAAACATGGTAAAAAAATTGATCCCCCCAAACAACGAGAACTCTGTAGAGTTCTCATTAAGTTGGTAACTATGTTCTTGCCATGTGAATGGATTTTTGCTTGTTATAGCACATGAATGTTTATATTATAGTTTAATCAATTTTTTGCCTTGTATTTTCACGTACAACACACAATGGAGCAAAAAACCTCTAACCTCTAGTATGTTCTTTTCCTTGAACCCAAAAGTGATATTCGAAAATAAAAATGAGGGGAGTAGGTGAAATACCTAAAATATCAATTTCTGTAGCATGGTTAATTACTAAATTCATCATCAAGTTAATTAGGTGGAGTAAGAACCCATACAAGTTCATATCTTCACCTTTGAAAATTTCTTTAAATATTTTGTGTAATCATCATTGAGAGTATTATTAGTTTTTGAAACACTTTACATCATCTAGAAATTAAGTAGGTGGAGTAAAAGATCACTCAAAATCCACATTTTCTGTTGTTGAACAAATTTCTTTTAAGTATTGCAATTTTATTTTCAATGCTCTTGTATTAAACATTGTTGTTCCCTCACAAGAATGACACACATGAAGGACCTAAAGAGTCTTGTTTTTCAAGACTTATGTTCTTCACCTTGCGCTCACAAGAAACCTTGGTGAATTAGAAAGAGTAAAAAGTTCTAAAATACCTCCTTTATCACACCTTAATCAAAACAACTACTTCATCATGCAGTTTAGACTCCTAAAAGCATCTCAACTAACCAACACATTTAATTCCTCCAGTTTGCAAGGTCACAAAAGAATTAATAGTTTTGGCTATGATTATGGGGATAGGAATCCAAAAAACTCCCTATATTCATTTCTCATTTGAAACATAGTAGTTTTCCAAGGGATATTTCAAAATCATTTTTCTAAGTGTGAAAAATATAAGGCAAGGAGATACTCGTGAAGGGTCGTATTCTTAGGTACAATTATTTATGCTAGTCTCCTTGAGCTAGCCAACTCTTGTTTGGATACATTCTATGACCGCTTGACACTAAGAATCCCTTGCTTGCACTCGAGGAAGATAGCCTAGTTGCCAAAACATTAGGACTTATACACAGGTGGCATTTTTGGGCTACATTTTCACCTACGATAGGTAGCATTGGATGTTGGGAAATGTCGTCAATTCCATCAGAACATGCCCCAAATGCACCTCACTGCAATTGCCTCATTTTCACCTTCACTATCCATCTTCGGTGAATTAATACCACATCCATTGAGATCTTTTGGAAAGACCAGTGTTATTTGAGTCAAAGGACATTAAGTCTCATAAGACACGTGTCATTCTTTTTTCACACACTCATGAGAAAAAATTCTCATATATCTAAACAAATATTGATTTAAAGTAGAATACACTACATTATTGCACCATTATCTCAATTATTTCATTTGATTCACAAACTTTCTTTTATTATTCCATTGTTTTGAAAAAACAAAGTTTAACAACCCTCCACTTGAATTTAACACACAACTTGCACAACTAGGAACCATTAAGGACCCTAAGTGTGTTAGGATTCAACCCTAACCCCTCTTAGTTGGTTATTATTTTGCATGATATATTTTCCATCTAATAAAGGAGAAATTAGTTAATAAGGCCTATGTAAGGTACTAGATCTATTATAAGAGCCGAAAATAGAAATATTGCAGAGAATAACAATGAAACAACACAATAGATGAAACCACAACACCAGAATAATAACTTTATTGATAGGAAAAAATGTTAACTTGCCCCTTCGAGGGGGAAATATCCACCAAAACATCACTCTATTACATTAATTTTCAAGACAAAAATTTATCATGCCCTCAACTCCTATTTATACTAAATTTATTTACCAAAAGAACAATCTAGAGTAAGATATTCTAGAAGCAGAAGCTTCTATTAGGCATTCTTACATTTGACTTATTCTTCATTATTACTATGCCTTATTAATAGTGTCATTTATTACATGGAAAATATATTATTCTACCTACATGAGGGGTTAGGGAGGTTAGGTCCCTAACATTCCCTCCCCCTTAAAAAAAACCTTGTCCTCAAGGCTTGAGATGAGGAAATTGTTGTAGAATGGTGGCTAGATCCCATGTGACATCTATTGGAGTTGTGTATTTCCAATGTACTAACACTTATGTGATGGTGCATTGACGAAGACAAAGATCAGGCAGGTCCAAGACTACTTATGGTTGCAACCAGATGGAGCCTTATTCATCCAAATTAGGAAGACTGGTTTGCATTTGGCACTTAGTTCCAATTTCCTTCTTTAAGAAGGAGACATGAAAAATAGGATGGAGATTAGAATGATTGGGAAAGCTAACTGATAGAACACCTGTCCCACACGCTTGAGAACTGTATAAGTACCATAAAATTTAGGTGCCAATTTCTAATAATGGTCGGCCTTGAGTGAAGTCTGCATATAAGGTTGCATTTGAAGAAACACCTGATCTCCTTCAACAAATTGACGTTATGAGCGACCTTGATCTGCTTGTTGCTTCATGCGATTATGAGCCATCACCAAATTATATTTGAGGGTATGAAGAATAGCCTCTCAAACTATTATATTTTGATAAACTTCCTTGACCTTTGAGACACTAGGAATGTATGAGAGAACTAAAGGTGGATTGTTTCCATATATTGCTTCAAAAGGAGTCATGCAAGTAGTTGTATGGTAAGAAGTGCTGTACCACCATTTAGATAGCGGTAACCATTTAGCCCAATGATTTTTCCTTTTAGATGCAAAACACCTCAAATATGTTTCCAAACACTTGTTGAAAACTTCAGTTCAACCATCATTATGGGGATGATAGACGGTGTTGAGATGCAATTGGGTGCCTGATAGCCTAAACATTTCTTGCCAAAAATTGCTGGTGAAAGTGGGGTCTCTATCAAAAACAATAGAATGAGGCATGCCATGAAGCTTGAAGATATGATCCATGAAAATTTGATCCATAGTGGAGGTGGTAAATAGGTGTTGAAGAGCACATAAATGAGCATACTTGGAAAGACGATCAACTACCACCATGATGACTGACTTATTTCCCGATTTAGGTAAGCCAAAAGTGAAATCCATAGAGATATCCCTCCAAATAGTGGGTAGAATCAGAAGCAGTTGTAGTGTGCTAGGGGATTTGGATATTTATCCCTTGTTGCATTGACAAACATCACTTTCCACTACAAAAGTGCGAATGTCCTATTTCATACCATCCCCCAAAAAAGAACATTTGACCTTGTCATAGATTTTGGTAAAACCCGAGTGCCCAGTTGTGGGTGTAGCATGAAGCTCAAAAAGTACCGTGGATTTAAGTTGTGACTGTTTACTTAAATATAGATGGTCGTTTTAGAAAATCTCATCATTGTGCCAAGAGTATCGTGGGGAAACTAGAGAATTGGATTTCAATTGTTGGATTAGATGCGAAATTTTGGGATCTTGTAGCCATTCCTGGTGAACAACTTGGAGCCAATCTGGTACAATGAAGGAGAGGGAAAAAATGGACCCTTCATATTCATATTTTATTGAAAGAGTGTCAACAACCACATTGTATTTTCATTTCTTGTAAATGATCTCATAATCATATCCAAAAATCTTAGTCATCCATTTTTGTTGCTCCGAGTATGAAGGAAGTTGCTCCAGAATTTACTTTAGGCTTTGATGATTTTTCTTAATTTGGAAGCATTTCCCCAATAGATAAGGGAGACAGAGATCCGTTGCATGGTAAATAGATAAAATTTCCTTTTCATAGATTTATTGGACCAAATCTATATTTGAAAGTTGTTTTATGGTAAAGGCCAAAGACCGACCATCTTGCATAAGTACTGTTCCAATTCCTCTCCCATAAGCATCACATTCCAGGACAAAGGTCTTTGTGAAGTCAGGAAGAGCCAGGATAAGAGTGGTGAAAATAGCCATTTTCAAGGATTGAAGGCTTGATCAACTTCTAGAGTCCAAGTGAAATAATTATTTTTAAGGAGATTTGTGAGAGGTGCCACAATCTTTCCATAATTCTTAACAAACTTGCGATAATATTGATCCAGATTATTTTCGGCACGAAATGAGAGAGGAGATATAACAAATAAATGTACAGAGATGTATCATATATCCAATAATATAATACAAATTTATTAGAGGTATAACCATAAACACAGAGATACAGTAATACAATTTTTTTATTAATGAGCAAAATGTACAAAACTGTAGAAATACATAGTGAAAGACTCGTTAGAATGGTGTCAACTTATCCCTGAGAAGAGATGTGACAGATACTCACATTCATAAAAAGATGAATTTACAATGAGGCTCCAAAGGCCTTTTTAATATAAATAAAATACAAATCCCTAACCCTTGAAGATGAAAAGCCAACAGTTTTGTGGACCTCGTTTTGGGTAGTTTGGTGTGTCAACTTCCCGGTGGCATAACTTTGGCATACGATCTCCCTTTGGGGCGCATGATAGCTAGTTGGAAAGGTATCGTCTAGGAGATTCATTTTGGGGGATCAATCATAGCCTTAAACTATCATTGAGTTGCTTGATCCCGAAAAAAAATTCATTTAGGCCCTCAAAATGGCCCCGAAAAAATGCTAAAAATAGTAAGTTGCCAGAAAACTATTTTGAGCCAGTTGGAATAGGTGGGTGGTCACTAATATACACCTGGATCAATCCTCCCTCCTTAGGAATCAATGGTATCGATTGCGTTGAGTGCCCGGGGGAGAGGGAAAAGTGCTTGCTGAATCTTCATCTTGATGAGCTGCTTGCCTTGCTGGAAAAGTTGTGTTGCTTAGCTTGTTGAAGGCTGTCACGAACCTGTGGCTGGAAGGGTTGGACCTTTTTAACCATTCCAAATACATGAGATGACTGTGTGCAGAAGGAATCCTTGCACTTTTCTTCAATCTTGTCGACCTGCTTCTATTGGACAGAAGGTGCTTGGACTACAATGGTTGTGTTGTTCATCTGTTCACCTTTTAAACAATCTGTGAAGAAGCTGAATTTTGTAGTATGAGATACTACCATGCGACACTATTTAGCGGAGACAATAGTTGGAACTATCTATGGTATCTTGTTGAGATGATCCCCTAGATTAACAATGACACTACGGGGTCGAGACTCATAAATAACATGGCACTTCCACTTATATGGCTGGCCCAAAAGAACATCACAAACATACAATGGGGAAACATCACATAATACCTCATCCTTGAAGGGCTAGATGCCATATGACAATCGACACTGTTGGCTGACACAAAGGTCTTCTCCCTAGTGAAGCCACCCAATGTTGTATGGATGTGGTTGTGGTGTTGTTGAAAATCCCAACTATTTGACGACCTCTACTGAGATGATATTCTTCTTACTTTTGCTATCAATAATCAAATACAAAAGGGTCCCCTTCACCCACATTTGTGAATGAAAAATGAGCTCCCCCTCCTCAGGATATGCTGGTTCTTCTAGTTGAATTGTTGCGGTCGTGACAATAGTTGTGGGGTTTGCATCGATGATTTGTCTTCTACCAGTATTTTTTGAATCAGATTCTGAATAATTGTTCAACTCCTTGTCTTTGATCTTGGCCACCAATGGTTGTTTTGAGTGACATTCATCAGTGTTGTGCCAGGGTATTTTGTGGAAATCGCACCACGATCCAGTGTCCTTCTTCGTGTTTCCATTACCCTTCTTCGTCTTTCCATTACCCTTCTTTTCTTGTGGCTTGGAATGGTTTTATGAAGGCTTGTTGTTAGAGCTGTCTTTACCATACTTTGGTTGTTGTGGATTTAAAGACCCAAACTCCTGCTTGTTTTGGTTCTTAAATTTATACTCGATTTTAACAACACATTGATAAGCAACACCCAGTGATGAGATGTCCAGAAAATCCATTTCAGTTTGGATGTATATGTGTAGAGCCCCACGGTATTTCAAAACTAGATGTTGCTCGAAGTCTTTGATACCCATCTTGATGCGCAAGGTATGGAAGGTATTGGTGAACTCTAACACTACTTGGCCCCTCTCTTTCCACAGTGTGGTCCATATCATGTATTGGTCGTCATAGTTTCCAACAGGGTAATATTGTTCCTTGACCGCATCCACAAAACAATCCTAAGTGGGCTTAGCCCCATATATTCCAGAATCATCTATGGAACTTTTCTCCCAGTAATTTTCCCACCAATGTTTGACATGGGGGAGAGCCTTAAGGAGTGCGAAGGTGATATTTTCCCTATCAGAGAAATTATGAGCAGAGAAATAACCTTCTAGCAGATTTAACCATTTTATTAGGGTATCCGCATCTATCTGTCCTTCAAATACATGAATATCAAAATTAACTTGTACCTTGAAAGGAGAGGTTCTTCCAAAGTGGCCTATTGATGAATACACGTCTGTTGTTATCAACATACGCTAAAGGATGTGGGAAATATTCTCCATCATTTTGTCCCTCTGTTGCGTGAGGGATTTCTCAAGGAACCGATTAATAAAATATTGTGCTCCGTCATTTTTCTTTTCTTCCACCATGGATGGTTTCTTGGTTGTGCGAGAGTGATTTTCCTCAAGAGACACAATCTTGAGACCCAACTTGCTATACTCGGACCTTGTTGGGGACATGCACTGGAAAACAATCAAGAGCAACATGCTCTGATACCACTAATTTGGATTATTTTCGGCACAAAATGAGAGCGGAGATATAATAAAGAAATATACATAGATGTATCAGATATCCAATGATATAACAGATATTTAACAAAGATATAACCATAAGAAGAGATATAGTAATACACAATTTCTATTAATGAGCGAAATGTACAAAACTGTAGAAATACAGAGTGAAAGACTCGCTAGAATGGTGGCATCTTATATATGAGAAGAGATGTGATGGATACTCACATTCAAAAGAAGATGAATTTACATTGAGGCTCAAAATGAATGTTTATCATAAATAAAATCCAAAACCCTAACCCTAGAAGATGAAAAACCAACAATTTTGTGGACCCCATTTTGGGTAGTTTGGTGTATCAACTTCTCGGGGGCGTAAATTTGGCATATGATCTCCTTTTGGGGCATACCATAGTTCATTGGAAAGTTATTGTCAAGGAGATTCATTTTGAAGTCTAAATCAAAGCCTTCAGCTGTCATTGTGGTGCTCGATTTCGGAAAAACTTCATTTAGGCCCTCAAAATGGCCCCGAAAGTTCAGGAATCGAAAAACTGCTAAAAATAGTAAGTTTCTAAAAAACTATTTTGAGCCAGTTGGAATAGGTGGGTGGCCACCGATATACACCTAGATCAAATATCTTGTTAAACCCATAAAAAAAAACAATATTTTGAGAGTCTTGGGGCGAGGCCAACCCTGCATAGCTTCAATCTTCTTAGGATCCACCTTGACACCTGCCTTGCCAACAATATGACCCAAGTACTCGACTTCCAAGGCTCCAATACCAAATTTAGATTGTTTGAGAAAAATTTGGTGTTGAGAGAGTAGATGAAGAAATCGATCCACATGAGCAATATGGGGTGTCCATGTTTTACTATATATGAAAATATCATCAAAGAAAACTAAGAAAAAATGATGGCGAAAAGGATGAAAGACATTATTCATGAGGCTTTGGAAAGTGGAGGGAGAATTACACAAGCCAAAGGGCATGGCCAAGAAATCATAGTGGCCCTTATGAGTTCAAAATTCAGTCTTAGGAATTTCTTCCTCTTTCATATGTATCTGGTGGTAGTCAGAATGAATATCAATTTTAGTAAAGAACTGGGCACCACTTAATTCATCCAAGAGATCATCGATGATAGGAATGGGAAATTTGTCTTTGATGGTGAGTTTTTTGAGGGTGCGAAAGTCATGACACATGTGCCAAGATCCTTCTTTCTTAAGTACCATGATTATAGGTGAAGAATAGGGGCTAGTACTAGGATGGATAATGCCTGCGATGAGCAATTCTTGAATTTTTTTCTCAATTTCATTTTTCATGGAAAAGGGATGAAAATAGGGACGAACATTGGGAGGAAGGATACTGGGGATGAGGGGAATGAAATGATAATGAAAACCATGGGAAGGAGGAAGTCCTTTGGGAGTGAAAAAAACAACTTGATGTTTGGATAGGATGGATTGGAGGTCAGGAGGCATGGGGGGTGTCTCAATGGCATGAATGGAATGGAGTTGTGCAATAATTTTGGAATGCCATTTTTTTAGGATATTTTTCATGCAATGGGAACTAATGATCTCATGGGAACTTGTTGTGATTCCTTGGAGCTTATATTGTTGTCCCTTCTAGTTGAATTACATGGTTAATTCCTTAAAATCCATGAGAATGGGGCCAAGAGTCCTTAGCCATTTGACACCCAACACAATTTCACAGCCACCCATGTTGATAGAAAACATATGAGATTTCATGTGGTACTGACTAATTTGGAGACACATTTTCAAAATGGTCCCCACATTTCATGGACCTGCCATTGGCAATCATGATTTGAAATTTGTTGACTACTCATATATAGAAATTAGTTTCTTGGGAAATGTGACGATGAATAAAATTATGGGTGCTTCCACTGTCAACGAGGATGATAACCTTCTGATTCTTAATGTAACCAATTATCTTAAGGGTTTGGGGAGCAGAGAAGCCAGTGAGATCATTTAGGGTTTGGTTCAACTTCTAGAGGGTGGGAAGGTGGATTCAGGTCAGTGGGTTCAGGTCAGTGGGTTCATGTGACTCGGCCATAGGGGGAGCCTCAACAATTTCTTCATAAACATCCTCAGATATGGCCATAAAAATATTTTGTTCCTTACAGTTGTTCCTAGTAAAATATTTTTCATCACAATTATAACAAAGGCCCTTGATTTGGCATTCAACCATTTCTGCCCGTGTCAATTTTTGGATATTTAGTGGAGTAGAAGGAGGAATGGGAGTGACTATTTTAGGGTGAGGAATAAAGGATGGTTTTCTGGTTTGAGAAGAGACAAACTATTGTTCTTCCTTAGCTCTTTTATTAGCTTCCACCCAACTTTGAGGGCGAGCCATGAGGACATGGGAACATATATCATCCTTGAGGCTACTAATAAAGCATTCTCGAAAAAAAAATCAGATACGCCCTATGTGCGGAAATCCAATCGCTCAAAATCATATTTAAAGTCTTCCATTGTGCCATATTGTTTCGAAATTTTCAAACTAAATGGTGGGTGTTAGTGTCAAAACGTTCATAAATCTCTACAACAAATTGTGTCCATGCCACATACCCTTGGTTAGCATTTTTTCTCCTTTTCCACCATTGCCAATGTTTCATATCTAGATGGAGAAAACCATACTTGATGTTTTCCAACTCATCAATCATTTCATACAAAGAGAAATAGTGTTCCATTTGAGTGACCCAGCCTGTGGAATCGGAGCCATCAAATTTGTTCACCTCCACGTGAGAGGGATGCAAGTATTGCTGAAAGTGGTTGGAATGAAAAGAGGTGGACTAGGAGGATTCACGACCTTCAGTGTTATAAGGTGTGGAAGAAGAGAAATTATCTGGGGTGGGCTTAAACAAGGAGGTAAAATTGGTCACTATGTCCTGGCATTGTTGACACATGGTGACCAATTGAGTGATGGATGTGGGAAGTGATTCGAGCAGAGCAAGCCAGGAGTTGAGGTTATTTTGGAAGTAATGGAAGAAATATCAATCTGGGTTTGGTCATTAGCTTTGTCCAAGACGGTCAGATGTTGTCCCTGTTATCACTCTGTAATTTCCCTTGGCTATGGGAGGAAAACCACGAAGGAACATACAAACCGATTTGAAATTGGAAGCTAGCCCTTCCAACCCAGAGAGAGCTCTCTCTTGCAACTCAGTCACCGAAAAAATTAGTTTTCTGATTTAAAAACATAGGCTAGATATGAAAATGAGAACAAGTTTTATGAAATTGGTTGGTAGGGAAGAGGAGAGGACCATTGGGAATGGAGTCAACANGGATTCTGGTCTAATTTAACAGAGACAGTCCAAGGGAAAGATAGAAGTTTCCTCCTTAAGCTATTGAAATATCGTTGTAGTTGGATAGCTGAAAATGAAACAGATTCACCAACCTAGGGAATCAAATTAGATGAATCCTAAGATGATAAAGGAGGAAAAAAAAATGTAAATGCTTAAGTGTATGTAATAGAGCACCAACCTTTAGATGAATTCTGTAAAAATAAATTTCTTGTTCAAACATCATAGAAGAAAAACATTCAGATGAATTTAATGAAACAAGAAAACGTACTTTAAGAAATAACACACATAAGGAAAGAAACTGTATCCTTGAAGTCAAATTGTTCAGGTACTTCTAATCCAACCCAAATTCACTAATCTCATTAAAATTTACAATCTGCACTAGAAAAGTCATCTCACACTCATGCCCCCTTTTCCATATTGAAAATCATGAAATATATACAAATGGCTCGCCTTTGGACTAAGGGACACGAGTTGAACTACTTCCACAAAGATAGAACAGAGTGCTGGCCAAAATAGAATCAGTTCTAGCTATTCTCCTTAAAACTAGACAACTTGTTTGACTGAATTGATTACATTTAAATCACTTTAACAAAATGTATGCTACGTTTCCATCATCATGTTCTTTGA
>JASDQU010012277.1:59645-72073 GCA_032191745.1 Picea mariana
TCTACTATACATGCATTTGTTGGATTGATTCGTTTAATGTTATGAGTTTTTTGCAGCAGGCCTGCGTTTAATTCTAGAGGGTTAATCGGATCAAAGGGCACATAAGAAATTGTCATGATGTTCAGCAGGGATTTTTGGGCGGCCAAAAGAGGAGGTGAATCCTATTTCAACCCTCGACAAACTCAATGAGGTTTTCATGTCTCACCCTTATTTTTTCTTTTCTTGTCTGTTCGCCCCTGTAATCTCCCTGCAATAAGAGACCTGCAATAACCTGTACCCATGACATAACTTTGTTCTCATTAATCATTAATTTTTTACGGCTATGTTGACAAATTTATGACAGCTATGTTGATAGGATAATGGTTGATATCTCAAACAACCTGAGTAAAGAAGTCAATAAAAAAAGATAATGTGGCAAGAGGCTATAGGTCCAAAATTGAAAGGTTTTTTTTAATGATAGTATGGATGGACAATAATGATGGTTTCTCAAAACCTGTCCCTAAGATGCCTTTGGCATCTTAATAAATAAATTGTGTACAACATTTTTAACATTGTATGAAGCATGGAACATGATTAAAAACACAACCTAAAAAAAATTGAAAATTTTGAAAAAAAATGAAAAAACATCGTTGAGAAAAAGAATTGGACAATTTGAAAATAGATGAAAAACCTAACATTAAAAAAAAGAAGGTGGAAACATTATGTATCAAAAAATTTAAAATATAAAAAAAACCACCTAAAAAGGGAGGGCGGTGCTACTGATAACACTATTTTTAAAAACATGGTAAAAAACTTGACCCCCCCAAAAAATGAGAACTCTGTAGAGTTCTCATTAAGTTGGTAACTATGTTCTTGCCATGTGAATGGATTTTTGCTTGTTATAGCACATGAATGTTTATATTATAGTTTAATCATTTTTTTGCCTTGTATTTTCATGTACAACACACAATGGAGCTAAAAACCTTTAACCTCTAGTATGTTCTTTTCCTTGAACCCAAAAGTGATCTTTGAAAATAAAAATGAGGGGAGTAGGTGAAATACCTAAAATATCAGTTTCTGGGGCATGGTTAATTACTAAATTCATCATCAAGTTAATTAGGTGGAGTAAGAACCCATACAAGTTCATATCTTTATCTTTGAAAATTTCTTTAAATATTTTGTGTAATCATCATTGAGAGTATTATTAGTTTTTGCAACACTTTACAACATCTAGAAATTAAGTAGGTGGAGTAAAAGATCACTCAAAATCCACATTTTGTGTTGTTGAACAAATTTCTTTTAAGTATTGCAATTTTATTTTCAATGCTCTTGTATTAAACATTGTTATTCCCTCACAAGAATGACACACATGAAGGACCTAAAGAGTCTTGTTTTTCAAGACTTATGTTCTTCACCTTGTGCTCACAAGAAACTTTGGTGAATTAGAAAGAGTAAAAAGTTCTAAAATACCTCCTTTATCATACCTTAATCAAAACAACTACTTCATCATGTAGTTTAGACTCCTAAAAGCATCTTAGCTAACCAACACATTTAATTCCTCCAGTTTGCAAGGTCACAAAAGAATTAATAGTTTTGTCTATGATTATGGGGATAGGAATCCAAAAAACTCCCTGTATTCATTTCTCATTTGAAACATAGTAGTTTTCCAAGGGATATTTCAAAACCATTTTTCTAAGTGTGAAAAATATAAGGCAAGGAGATACTCGTGAAGGGTCGTATTTTTAGGTACAATTATTTATGCTAGTCTCCTTGAGCTAGCCAACTCTTGTTTGGATACATTCTATGACCGCTTGACGTTAATAATCCCTTTCCTGCACTCGAGGAAGATAGCCTAGTTGCCAAAACATTAGGATTTATACACAGGTGGCATTTTTGGGCTACATTTTCACCTATGATAGGTAGCATTGGATGTTGGGAAATGTCGTCAATTCCATCAGAACATGCCCCAGATGCACCTCACTGCAACTGCCTCATTTTCACCTTCACTATCCATCTTCGGTGAATTAATACCACATCCATTGAGATCTTTTGGAAGGACCAGTGTCATTTGAGTGAAAGGACATTAGGTCTCATAAGACACGTGTCATTCGTTTTTCATAGACTCATGAGAAAAAATTCTCATATATCTAAACAAATATTGATTTAAAGTAGAATACACTACATTATTGCACCATTATCTCAATTATTTCATTTGATTCACAAACTTTCTTTTATTATTCCATTGTTTTGAAAAAACAAAGTTTAACAACCCTCCACTTGAATTTAACACACAACTTGCACAACTAGGAACCATTAAGGACCCTAAGTGTGTTAAGATTCAACCCTAACCCCTCTTAGTTGGTTATTATTTAGCATGATATATTTTCCATCTAACAAAGGAGAAATTAGTTAATAAGGCCTATGTAAGGTACCGGATCTATTATAAGAGCCAAAAACATAAATATTAGAGAGAGTAACAATGGAACAACACAATAGATGAAACCACAACACCAGAATAATACCTTTATTGATAGGAAACAATGTTCACTTGCCCCTTCGAGGGGGAAATATCCACCAAAGCATCGCTCTATTACATTAATTTTCAAGAAAAAAAAATTTCATGCCCTCGACTCCTATTTATACTAAATTTATTTACCAAAAGAACAATCTAGAGTAAGATCTTCTAGAAGCAGAAGATTCTATTAGGTATTCTTACATTTGACTTATTCTTCATTATTACTACCTTATTAATAGTGTCATTTATTACATGGAAAATATATTATTCTACCTGTGTGAGGGGTTAGGGAGGTTAGGTCCCTAACATTCCCTCCCCCTTAAAAAAATCCTTGTCCTCAAGGCTTGAGATGAGGAAATTGTTGTAGAATGGTGGTTAGCTCCCATGTGACATCTATTGGAGTTGTTTATTTCCAATGTACTAACACTTTTGTGATGGTGCACTGATGAAGACGAAGCTCAGGAGGGTCCAAGACTGCTTATGGATGCAACCAGATGGAGCCTTATTCATCCAACTCATGAAGACTGGTTTGCGTTTGGCACTTAGTTCCAATTTCCTTCTTTAAGAAGGAGACATGAAAATAGGATGGAGATTAGAATGATTGGGAAAGATAACTAATAGAACACCTGTCCCACACACTTAAGAATTGTATAAGGACCATAAAATTTAGGCACCAGTTTCTGACAATGGTCGGCCTTGAGTGAAGTCTGCATATAAGGTTGCATTCGAAGAAACACCTAATCTCCTTTAAGAAATTGACGTTATGAGTGACCTTGATCTTCTTGTTGCTTCATGCGATTATGATCCATCACCAAATTATCTTTGAGGGTATGGAGAATAGCCTCTCAAACTATTATATTTTGATCAACTTCCTTGACCTTCGAGACACCGGGAATGTACGAGAGAACTAAAGGTGGATTTTTTCCATATATTGTTTCAAAAGGAGTCATGCAAGTAGTTGTATGGTAAGAAGTGTTGTACCACCATTCAGATAGTGGTAACCATTTAGCCCAATGATTTTTCCTTTCAGATGCAAAACACCTCAAATATGTTTCCAAACACTTGTTGAAAACTTCAGTTCAACCATCATTATGGGGATGATAGGCGGTGTTGAGATGCAATTGGGTGCCCGATAGCCTAAAAATTTCTTGCCAAAAATTGCTGGTGAAAGTGGGGTCTCTATAAAAAACAATAGAATGAGGCATGCCATGAAGCTTGAAGACATGATCCATGAAAATTTGAGCCATAGTGGAGGTGGTAAATAGGTGTTGAACAGAACATAAATGAGCATACTTGGAAAGATGATCAACTACCACCATGGTCACTGACTTATTTCCCGATTTAGGTAAGCCAACAATGAAATCCATAGAGATATCCCTCCAAATAGTGGTTAGAATCGGAAGCAGTTGTAGTGTGCTAGGGGATTTGGATATTTACCCCTTGTTGCATTGACAAACATCGCATTCCAATACAAAAATGTGAATGTCCTATTTAATACCATCCCCAAAAAAAGAACATTTGACCATGTCATAGGTTTTGGTAAAATCTGAGTGCCCAGTTGTGGGTGTAGCATGAAGCTCAGAAAGCACCGTGGATTTAAGTTGTGACTGTTTACTTAAATATAGATGGTCATTTTAGAAAACCTCATCATTGTGCCAAGAGTACCATGGGGAAACTAGAGAATTGGATTGCAATTGTTGGATTAGATGCGAAATTTTGGGATCTTGTAGCCATTCCTGGTGAACAACTTGGAGACAATCTGGTACAATGAAGGAGAGGGAAAAAATGGACCCTTCATATTCATATTTTATTGAAAGAGTGTCAAAGACCACATTGTATTTTCATTTCTTGTAAATGATCTCATAATCATATCCAAAAATCTTAGTCATCCATTTTTGTTGCTCTGGGTATGAAGGAAGTTGCTCCAGAATTTACTTCAGGCTTTGATGATTTTTCTTAATTTGGAAGTATTTCCCCAATAGATAAGGGAGACAGAGATCCGTTGCATGGTAAATAGATAAAAATTCATTTTCATAGATTTATTGGACCAAATCTATATTTGAAATTTGTTTTTTGGTAAAGGCCAAAGACTGACCATCTTGCATAAGTACTGCTCCAATTCCTCTCCTAGAAACATCACATTATAGGACAAAGGTCTTTGTGAAGTCAGGAAGAGCCAGGATAGGAGTGGTGAAAATAGCCATTTTCAAGGATTAAAAGGCTTGATCATCTCCTAGAATCCAAGTGAAAGAATTATTTTTAAGGAGATTTGTGAGAGGCGCCATAATATTTCCATAATTCTTAACAAACTTGCGATAATATTGATCCAGATTATTTTCAGCACGAAATGAGAGAGGAGATATAATAAAGAAATGTACAGATATGTATCATATATCCAATAATATAATACATATTTATCAGAGGTATAACCATAAACACAGAGATACAGTAATACAAAATTTCTATTAATGAGCGAAATGTACAAAACTGTAGAAATACATAGTGAAAGACTCATTAGAATAGTGGTAGCTTATCTCTAAGAAGAGATGTGATAGATACTCACATTCTCAAAAAGATGAATTTACAATGAGGCTCCAAAGGCCTTTTTATCATAAATAAAATACAAATCCCTAACCCTTGAAGATGAAAAGCCAACAGTTTTGTGGACCTTGTTTTGGGTAGTTTGTTGTATCAACTTCCCGGTTGCATAACTTTGGCATACAATCTCCGTTTGGAGTTCATGATAGCTAGTTGGAAATGTATTGTCTAAGAGATTCATTTTGGTGGCTCAATCATAGCCTTCAACTATCATTGAGTTGCTTGATCCCGGAAAAAAAATCATTTAGGCCCTCAAAATGGCCCCGAAAAAATGCTAAAAATAGTAAGTTGCCAGAAAACTATTTTGAGCCAGTTGGAATAGGTGGGTGGCCACCGATATCCACCTAGATCAATCCTCCCTCCTTAGGAATCAATGGTATCCATTGTGTTGAGTGCCCAGGGGAGAGGGAAAAGCGCTTGCTTAATCTTCATCTTGATGAGCTGCTTGCCTTGTTGGAAATGTTACATTGCTTAGCTTGTTGAAGGTTGTCACGAACCTGTGGCTAGAAGGGTTGGAACTTTTTAACCATTCCAAATACATGATATGACTGTGTGCAAAAGGAATCCTTTCACTTTTCTTCAATCTTGTCGACCTACTTCTATTGGACAGAAGGTGCTTGGACTACAGTGGTTGTGTTGTTCTTCTGTTCACCTTTTAAACAGTCTGTGAAGAAGATGAATTTTGTAGTATGAGATACTACCTTGTGGCACTATTTAGCGGGGAAAATAGTTGGAACTATCTATGGTATCCTGTTGAGATGACCCCCTAGAGTAACAATGACACTACGGGGTCGAGACTCATAAATACCATCGCACTTACACATATATGGCTGGCCCAAAAGAACATCACAAACATACAGTGGGGAAACATCACATAATACCTCATCCTTGAAGGGCTAGATGTCATATGACAATCGACACTGTTGGCTGACAAAAAGATCTTTTCCCTAGCGAAGCCACCCAATGTTGTATGGATGTGGTTGTGGTGTTGCTAAAAATCCCAACTGTTTGACGACCTCTACTGAGATGATATTCTTCTTACTTCCGCTATCAACAATCAAATATAGCAGGTTTCCCTTCACCCACATTTGTGAACGAAAAAGGAGCTCACCCTCCTCAGGATATGCTGGTTCTTCTAGTTGAATTGTTGCGGTAGTGACAATAGTTGCGGGGTTTGCATCGATGATTTGTCTTCTACCAGTATTTTCTGAATCAGATTCTGAATAATTTTTCAACTCCTTGTCTTTGATCTTGGCCACCAATGGTTGTTTCAAGCGACATTCATCAATGTTGTGCCAGGGTATTTTGTGGAAATCGCACCACTTTCCAGTGTCATTCGTCTTTCCATTACCCTTCTTTTCCTGTGGCTTGGAATGGTTTTATGAAGGCTTGTTGTTAGAGTTGTCTTTACCATACTTTGGTTGTTGTGGATTTAAAGACCCAAACTCCCACTTGTTTTGGTTCTTAAATTTATACTCGATTTTAACAACACATCGATAAGCAACACCCAGTGATGAGATGTCTAGAAAATCCATTTTAGTTTGGATGTATATGTGTAGAGCGCCACGGTATTTCAGAACCAGATGTTGCTTGAAGTCTTTGATAACCATCTTGATGCGCAAGGTATGGAAGGTATTGGTGAACTCTAACACTACTTGGCCCCTTTCTTCCCACAATGTGGTCCATATCATGTATTGGTCATCATAGTTTCCAACAGGGTAATATTGTTCCTTGAACGCATCCACAAGAAAATCCCAAGTGGGCTTGGCCCCATATATTCCAGAATCCTCTGTGGAAATTTTCTCCCAATAAGTTTCCCCCCAATGTTTGACATGGGGGAGAGCCTTAAGGAGTGAGAAGGTGATATTTTCCCTATCGGAGAAATTATGAGCAGAGAAATAACCTTATAGCAGATTTAACCATTTTATTAGGGCATCTGCATCTATATGTCCTTCAAATACATGAATATCAAAATTAACTTGTACCTTGAAAGGAGAGGTTCTTCCAAAGTGGCCTATTGATGAAGACACACCTGTTGTTATCAACAGACACTGAAGGATGTGAGAAATATTCTCCATCATTTTGTCCCTCTGTCGCGTGAGGGATTTCTCAAGCAATCGATTAATAAAATATTTTTCCCCGTCGTTTTTCTTTTCTTCCACCATGGATGGTTTCTTGGGTGTGCGAGAGTGATTTTACTCAAGAGACACAATCTTGAGACCCAACTTGCTATACTAGGACCTTGTTGGAGACATGCACTTGAAAACAATCAAGAGCAGCATGCTCTGATACCACTGATCTGGATTATTTTCGGCACAAAATGAGAGCGGAGATATAATAAATAAATATAAAGAGATGTATCAGATATCCAATAATATAACATATATTTATCAAAGATATAACCATAAGAAGAGATAAAGTAATACACAATTTCTATTAATGAGTGAAATGTACAAAACTGTAGAAATATAGAGTGAAAGACTTGCTAGAATGGTGACATCTTATCTATGAGAAGAGATGTGATGGATACTCACATTCACAAGAAGATGAATTTACATTGAGGCTCCAAAGGAATGTTTATCATAAATAAAATCCAAAACCCTAACCCTAGAAGATGAAAAACCAACAGTTTTGTGGACCCCGTTTTGGGTAGTTTGGTGTATCAACTTCTCGGGGGCGTAAATTTGGCATACGATCTCCGTTTGGGGCACACCATAGTTTGCTGGAAAGGTATTGTC
The DNA here is from genome assembly GCA_032191745.1 of Picea mariana. Lineage (NCBI taxonomy): Eukaryota > Viridiplantae > Streptophyta > Pinopsida > Pinales > Pinaceae > Picea > Picea mariana. The sequence goes on from JASDQU010012277.1 coordinate 67,476, forward strand.
AAGGAGATTCATTTTGAAGTCTAAATCAAAGCCTTCAGCTGTCATTGAGGTGCTCGATCCCGGAAAAAACGTTATTTAGGCCCTCAAAATGGCCCCGAAAGTTCAGGAATCAAAAAACTACTAAAAATAGTAAGTTTCTAGAAAACTATTTTGAGCTAGTTGGAATAGGTGGGTGGCCACCGATATACACCTAGATCAAATATCTTGTTAACCCCATAAAAACACGCAATATTTTGAGAGTCTTGGGGCAAGGCCAATCCTGCATAGCTTCAATCTTCTTAGGATCCACCTTGACACCTGCCTTGCCAACAATATGACCCAAGTACTCGACTTCAAAGGCTCTAATACCAAATTTAGATTGTTTGAGAAAAATTTGGTGTGGAGAGAGTAGATGAAGAAATCGATCCACATGAGCAATATGGGGTGTCCAGGTTTTACTATAGATAAAAATATCATCAAAGAAAACTAAGAAAAAATGATGGAGAAAAGGACGAAAGACATTATTCATGAGGCTTTGGAAAGTGGAGGGAGAATTACACAAGACAAAGGGCATGACCAAGAACTTATAGTGGCGCTTATGAGTTCAAAATTCAGTCTTAGGAATTTCTTCCTCTTTCATATGTATCTGGTGGTAATTAGAACGAATATCAAGTTTAGTAAAGAACTGGGCACCACTTAATTCATCCAAGAGATCATCGATGATAGGAATGGGAAATTTGTCTTTGATGGTGAGTTTTTTTAGGGTGAAAAAGTCATGACACATGTGCCAAGATCCTTCTTTCTTAAGTACCATGATTACAGGTGAAGAATAGGGGTTACTACTAGGATGGATATTGCCTGCGACGAGCAATTCTTGAAATTTTTTCTCAATTTCATTTTTCATGGAAAAGGGATGAAAATAGGGACGAACATTGGGAGGAAGGATACTAGGGATGAGGGGAATGGAATGATCATGAAAACCATGGGAAGGAGGAAGTCCTTTGGGAGTGGAAAAAACAACTTGATGTTTGGATATGATGGATTGGAGGTCAGGAGGCACAAGGGGTGTCTCAATGGCATGAATGGAATGGAGTTGTGCAATAATGTCGGAATGCAATTTTTTTAGGATATTTTTCATGCAATGGGAACTAACGATCTCAGGGGAAGTTGTTGTGATTCCTTGGAGCTTATATTGTTGGCCCTTCTAGTTGAATTGCATGGTTAATTCCTTAAAATCCATGAGAATGGGGCCAAGAGTCCTTAGCCATTTGACACCCAACACAATTTCACAACCACCCATGTCGATAGAAAACATATGAGATTTCATGTGGTACTGACTAATTTGGAGACACACATTTTCAAAATGGTCGCCACATTTCATGGACCTGCCATTGGAAATCATGATTTGAAATTTGTTGACTGCTCATATATAGAAATTAGTTTCTTGGGAAATGTGGCGATGTATAAAATTATGGGTGCTTCCACTGTCAACAAGGATGATAACCTTTTGATTCTTAATGTAACCAATTATCTTAAAGGTTTGGGGAGCAGAGAAGACAGTGAGATCATTTAGGGACTGGTTCAACTTCTAGAGGGTGGGAAGGTGGATCCAGGTCAGTGGATTCATGTGACTTGGCCATAGGGGGAGCCTCAACATTTTCTTCATAAACATCCTTAGATATGGCCATAAAAATATTTTGTTCCTTACAATTGTTCCTAGTAAAATATTTTTCATCACAATTATAACAAAGGCCCTTGATTTGGCGTTCAACCATTTATGCCTGTGTCAATTTTTGGATATTTAGTGGAGTAGAAGGAGGAATGGGAGTGACTGTTTTAGGGTGAGGAATAAAGGATGGTTTTCTGGTTTGAACAGAGACAAACTGTTGTTCTTCCTTAGCTCTTTTATTAGCTTCCACCCAACTTTGAGGGCGAGCCATGAGGACATGGGAACATATCTCATCCTTGAGGCTACTAATAAAACATTCTAAAAAAAAAACATCAGATATGCCCTATGTGCGGAAATCCAATCGCTCAAAAGCATATTTAAAGTCTTCCATTGTGCCATATTGTTTCAATTTTTTCAAACTAAATGGTGGGTGTTAGTGTCAAAACGTTCATAAATCTCTACAACAAATTGTGTCCATGCCACATACCCTTGGTGAGCATTTTTTCTCCTTTTCCACATTGCCAATGTTTTGTATCTAGATGGAGAACACCATACTTGATGTTTTCCAACTCATCAATCATTTTGTAAAAAGAGAAATAGTGTTCCATTTTAGTGACCTAGCCTGTGGGATCGGAGCCATCAAATTTGTTCACCTCCACGTGAGAGGGATGCAAGTATTGCTGAAAGTGGTTGGAAGGAAAAGAGGTGGACTAGGAGGATTCACGACCTTCAGTGTTATAAGTTGTGGAAGAAGAGAAATTATCTAGGGTGGGCTTAAACAAGGAGGTAAAATTGGTCACTATGTCCTGGCATTGTTGACACATGGTGAGCAATTGAGTGATGGATGTGGGAAGTGATTCGAGTGGAGCAAGCTAGGAGTTGAGGTTATCTTGGAAGTAATGGAAGAAATATCAATCTGGGTTTGGTCATTAGCTTTGTCCAAGGCGGTTAGATGTTGTCCCTGTTATCACTCTGTAATTCCCCTTGGCTATGGGAGGAAAACCACGAAGGAACATACAAACTGATTTGAAATTGGAAGCTAGCCCTTCCAACCCAGAGAGTGCTCTCTCTTGTCACTGAGTCACCGAAAAAATTAGTTTTCTGATTTAAGAACATAGGCTAGATATGAAAATGAGAACAAGGTTTATGAAATTGGTTGGTAGGGAAGAGGAGAGGACCATTGGGAATGGAGTCAATAGGGTTTGAGATGAATGGTTTTGCTGGATTCTGGTCTAATTTAACAGAGACGGTCCAAGGGAAAGATAGAAGTTTCCTCCTTAAGCTATTGAAATATCATTGTAGTTGGATAGCTGAAAATGAAACAGATTCACCAACCTAGGGAATCAAATTAGATGAATCCTAAGATGATAAAGGAGGGGAAAAAATGTAAATGCTTAAGTGTATGTAATAGAGCACCAACCTTTAGATGAATTCTGTAAAATAAATTTCTTGCTCAAGCATCATAGAAGAAAAACATTCAGATGAATTTACTGAAACAAGAAAAGGTACTTGAAGAAATAACACACATAAGGAAAGAAAGTGTATCCTTGAAGTCAAATTGTTCAGGTACTTCTAATCCAAGCCAAATTCATTAATCTCATTAAAATTTACAATCTGCACTAGAAAAGTCTTCTCACACTCATGCCCCCTTTTCCATATTGAAAATCATGAAATATATACAAATGGCTCGCCCTTGGACTAAGGGACACGAGTTGAACTACTTCCACAAAGATAGAACAGAGTGCTGGCCAAAATAGAATCAGTTCTAGCTATTCTCCTTAAAACTAGACAACTTGTTTGACTGAATTGATTACATTTAAATCACTTTAACAAAATGTATGCTACGTTTCCATCATCATGTTCTTTGACTTTAGGTGCGACTGGAGGTGAGCTGGAATGACTGCTGACCTGTACAAGTTGAGCTGGAGCTGATTTTTTGCATCTGTCATAGTTGCTCAGCATGGGAACACAATTAGTTGTGCAAGTGAAAGCTTCAGCATTTGTGCAGCGAAAAAACTTGTTTCATCTTTTCTCCACTTAACTGATCTGTGCATGGTATCTGAAGATCCTCCATTGATATCATGACTTGTAGGCACATAGTATTGAGATCTAGAACCAATCACCTTCATTAAAACACTGATTACTTCATCCTGGAAATGCTTTGCCATTTTCCACCTGTCATACAGTTGCTTGCAAATGCTTATGTGCCATACAGATTGGAAAAACAAAATAGTATTCACTAAGTTGAACACCACCAACTTTGCCTCGAATGCTATTTATAACCGCTGCTTCATGTATTTTAGCTGGTTCTTGCATACATCCTGCAATTTCTGTTGATGTTTTTATTTCAAAACAGGTTTGTATACAGAACCTAGCCTATATGATAGACAATACTTGGAATATATGGTAGAGGAAAACACCCAAAAACCAAACTCTGAGCATTATCTTGTTAATCGAGACAAGCAACAACAACATTATGTAGAGGATTATGGCTGGGCAAAAGACCAGAGGGAAAAAGATCGTAAATCCGTCATCTGATCATGAGAAAATCCTTACCAGGTTGGTTTTGATAGTGAAAACAACCCTTCCTGTTGTTAAAATGTAAAACCCCTTTTTATCTGCCGAGAGCGACGTTGAAACTGCTGGATATGCAAGTGCTGGAATTGACGGATTTGAAAGGAATAAAGTCGCTAACTTAAATTGCTGACGATGGCCAGTCATTTCATCCATGTGTCCAGCTGATCATACACCTGTCTTCTAGATAAAAGAGTGTCATCCATTTCGGAAATTGGTTTACAGTGTTACTAACTACCGAGAGGAACGAAATTGTCCACTTGTATTACCCAAGGCCTGGAATTCCTTTGATGTCGACGATCATCAACATTTGGCATCTTGGTTTGTTGTCAACTATATATTTGACATGAGGAATAACATTTGTAATTTTTTCTGG
>JASDQU010012277.1:140245-152929 GCA_032191745.1 Picea mariana
TAAGTGGGCTTTTCACCCACTCCTGCGCATTCTAAGCCCCCCTTACAAGAAATGTCGCTAATAGATTCAAACCTTGAAATTGGGAGGCCATTGAGGAAACATATCCAAGTATTTTTGGTACGAATTTCAGCTTGTGGTTTGTCGTATTTTTGGAGTTACACTCCGTGGAAAATAGGGTTTGTGGCTAGTCCTGAAACTAGTCTAAAACAAGTGTTTCGGGTAAAAATGTCATAAATTCTTCATAATTGATCCAAATTTAGTAGGCCCAAATTTTTTGGTTAGATTAAACTTTGTAGTATTGTGTGCAAAATTTTCAGATCCATACAACAAATATTTTGTGCGGGGCATGCTCTACAAATTCTCTCTCTAGAATAAGCCAGAATTCAACAAGATATGTCATTTTTGCTATAAATCCTTTTCTGAAAAGTTCCAAGTAATGACACTTGGAGGAATTGTATAAAACACACTAAAGAACATTGTGTACTATTTTCATATCTTTATTCATTACATGTACATAGTTATGATTATTTGAAGTTAGAGTTGTTGACTAATCGAAAACTAGTCATGTGAGACTAAACTAAAGTTTGATGAAAGTGTTAGTATCTTGTTGTTAAATTTAAGGAAGGTTTGTAGGTTGAGGTACAGGTTGGTTCATGGTTGATACATGCTTTTATGGTAGATTTTTATTACAAGTTGGTGCATGGTTGATGCACTTGATTATGGTACAGGTTGATTATAGGTTGAGGTACATGTTGATGCATGGTTGATACATGGTTTAGGTTATTGGTACAAGTTGCTTGGTGAAGGTTTATTGGTAAAGGTTTACAACAATATATCTCATAAAAATAGCATGACAAAAGTTCCATCATTCTACTTATACGTCAGGGCAGTTGGACAGGGCAAGGACAGGTGGTTGTAGCCACCTTTCAGTTGTAGATGGGGAACATAGGGGGTTGTAGCCTCCTTCTAGTTGTAGCCAGAGAATTGGGGAGTTGGAGCTTCCCTTAGGTTGTATCTTGAGAAACTAGGGGGTTGGATCCTCCTTCCAATTACAGCTAGAAAAAAAAGGAAGTAGGTGCTTCCAATGAATGTAATTCTTCAAGACATATAAGAAAAATCATTATGTGGTTTTCTCCCGCTTTGGCTTTCCATGTAAAAACACTGGTGTACTGTGTATGTGTATGATTGTTCATTTGTTCATTATTTATTCACTTTGCAAATATTGGATTATAATGCTACATTGATATAACACTTGCATTATATGGTTAAAATGGATTAGATTGCTCTATTACTGATTCATCCCTCCTCTCAGTAATCCAACAACTGGAATCCGAGCAGGTTCCTTCAGAAATCAGTTTAACCACTGAAAGGTAGATCATGGAGAGAAAAACATGTATAAAAATGGAATACCATAGTTTGATGGAAAAAATTATGCCCTTTTTAGCATAAGGATGAAGACATATATACAGGCATAGGGATTTGAAATTTGGTAATCAATTGTAGATGGATACACAACACCAGCAGTTCCTCCGACAAATGAAAAGGCTATGAAACTCAGTTAGAATAATTCCAAAGACACAAATGCACTTCTGAATGGCCTTGGAGAATTGGTATTCACCAAAGTTTCACATTGTAAATCCTCTAAAGATATTTGGGACAAAATTCAAAATATTTATGAAGGAGATTCAAAATTTAGAGAAGTAAAGCTTCAAACTTACAGAGGTTAGTTCGAACAACTAAAGATGAAGGAAAATGAGAACATTGCAAATTACTTTTTATGAGTCGATGAAATAGTAAATGCAATCTTGATATTGGGAGAAGAAATTGAAGAATCTGTAATTGTTCAAAAGGTACTAAGATCTCTTCCTATGAGATTTGACCCTAATATATCAACACTATAAGAAAGAGTGGATCTAAACTCAATAAGCATGGATGAAATACATGGAATATTCACAACATATGAAATGATAACTGAATAGGAAAATCTAGATATAAAAAAAGAAGCCTTCAAAGCATCCAAAATGTAAAAGAAAAAGGAAAAATAACATAGCAGCATCACTGACGTCTCGGAAGATGATGAAGAAGTGGCCAACTTTGTCAGAAGATTGAACAAGGGAACCAATGGCAGGTATAGAGGTAATATTCCTTTGATTTGTTTTAATTGTGATGGTATTAGTAGTTTTTCTAACAAATGTCCTCATAAGAAAAAGATAAAAGATGAAGGTTACTCAAATAGAAAACAAACATATAAAGGAAAAAGAACCACAAAGAAAGTTTTCAAGAAAAGATTATACACCAAAGAAGAAATCTCATCATCAGATGAAGATGAAGTCAGTGACAGTGAGACAGAATGATTTCTATTCATGGCAGTAGAAGACTCTGAAGAAGAACATGAAGACGCAGAAGTTTACTACCAAGAAGAATTTTTGTGTGACATAGAAGTTATCAGAAGAGAAAAGAGGAAAAAAAAAGAAACTACAAGAGGAACTAGACAAGAAAGAAGACACTCGGGAACTAGAAAAAATGATCACAAATTTGAAGGTTCAAATTGAAGAAGATAAAAGAATTGAAGAAGCACTCAAAGAACAGATAGAAAGAAGAGACATGATCATTGGAAATTTGGAAGTAGAAATTTTCACATTAAGAAAGGATCTTCAAAATAAAAATATGTAGAACAGCTCAAAAGTTTTGAATGACATTATCAGTAGTCAAAAAACTCATCATGACAAGTCCAAACTTGGATACAATCAGATAGAAAAGGTATCAAGATACAAAACAACATAACAAGAAACATATCCAAAATGATATGCAGAAAAAATCAAAGGGGATATGAAGGTCTACAAAGAAAATTATAAGGACACTCCTCCACTGAGAGGATTCATATTTCAGAATCAACAACCGACATAAACAGATATCCCTCAGGAAGAAGAAGGATTCATAAGAGTACCTCCATTTAGAATATCTTCAACTCCCAGGTATCAAAATATATTTTTTGGTTTATGTTATGCATGTAATAATTTTGGACATAAAGTTGTGAATTGCAAAGCTAACAATAGGAACATAAACAACTTTGAAAGTCATACACAAAAGGGTTATCCAAGAAGGCCTAGTGAAACACAGAGAAGAAGTTACAATAGGTTTGAATATTTGAGCACTGAAGTGGAATTCTACAAATGTAATAACTTTCGACACATGGCCAAAGATTGAAAAATGACAGTCCCTCCTAGAGAACGACAATAGAACAACAAAATTCATAGATAGGAACCTCAGAAAAGGACATGGATAAGAAAGAAAAATCAGTATAGCAATGAAGAATACACACTTTCTCTACAAGCTAAGAAGAAGAAACGTAGTTGGTTTGTTGACAGTGGTTGTTCAAAACACATGACAGGTGATAGAGAAAGGTTTCTTACAGTAAGAAAGGAAAGAGATGGATCATTCTCCTTCGGAAATGATGATTCAGCTAAAATCATTGGAAAAGGCATAGTCATAATTGGGAACAAGAATACCAAGGAAGAAAATGTTCTACTAGTAGAAAATATGAAACATAATATTATAAGTGTGATTCAAATGTGTGAACAAGGTCATAAAGTTACTTTTGATTCACAAAAGTGTGAGATAAGAAAATAAGGTTCAGGAAAATTGATTGCGACAACTACGATAACTTCAAACAACATATATGTATTGAGTGAAATTGGAAAAGAAAAGTGTTTCCTAGGAAAGGAATATGAAGGTTGGATATGGAACAAAAGAATGGGTCACATACATTTTGATAACCTTTTCAAAGTTAGCAAAAGGGAAGAAATTAGAGAAATGTCCCAGATCACGAAACCAACCAACACTTTATGCAAGCATTGTCAACAAGGAAAGCAAACAAAGACCAAGTTTAAATAAAAATAATATTCAATGACAAGACCACTAGAAATTGTGCATATTGATCTAGTTGGACCAAATACAACAAAGGGTTTAAAAGGTGAGAAATACTTTATGTTATTAGTTGATGATTATACAAGAATGACTACAGTTTTATTTCTCAGGAATAAGTCAGAATCTTTTGAAAACTTCAAGGTCTACAAGGAAATGGTTGAAAATGAAATGATTTCAAAAATCAAATGCTTGAGATATGATAATGGAGAAGAGTTCACTTCAAAGGAATTTATGGAATACTGCAGTAGGCATGGAATAAAAAGGCATTTGTCTATTCCTAGGACACCTCAACAGAATGGAGTTGTTGAAAGAAAGAACAAGACAGTACAGGAAATGGCTCAAACAATGTTAATGGATTCCAGATTGATAGATATCTTTTGGACATAGGCAGTGCATACAACAGTTCACATTCAAAACAAAGTAATTCTCGTAAACAACACTGACAAAACTCCCTATGAGCTATGGAAAGGAAGACCAGTAAATGTGAAGAACTTCAGAGTTTTTGGAAGCAAATGCTACATCAAAAGAGAAGATGGCAGAATGGGAAAGTTTGTTTCTCGTGTGGACAAAGGATTACCTGTTAGTTACACAAGTACAAGGAAAGCATACAAGTGTTACAACCTGATATTGAACAAAGTTGTGGAAAGAATCAATGTAACAATTGATGAAACATGTAGACAAGAATTAAAGGAAGAAGAAAATGAATCAATGGAACAAATTTACGAAGAAGAAGCAGAAGATGAAAAAGAAGTAGAAGGGGAAGATGAAGAGCATCCGACAGAATAGAAGATAAAGTTCAACAAGTGCCTCCAAAGACACCTAGAAGATGAGTACAAAAGAATCATCCTTCAGATCATATTATCGGAAACAAAGATGTAGGAGTTGAAACTAGAAGAAGAATCCATTCACAAGAACAAACAAACATAGCACTCTCATCTACGATTGAACCAACCTGTTTTGAAGAGGCCAACAAGGATGAATTTTGGAATAAGACCATGGATGAAGAATTAGATCAAATAGAGAAAAATGACACTTGGGAATTGGTTCCAAGACCAAAGGATAAGAATGTGATCAGCACAAAGTGGGTATACAGGAATAACTTGAATGAATATGGATAGGTTACAAGGAACAAAGCTAGATTGGTATGTAAAGGATATGCATAGGTTGAAGGAATCGACTTTGAAGAGACATTTTCCCCAGTTTCCAGAATGGAAGTAATCTGATTGCTTTTAGCTTATACATGCTACAAAAATATTAAAGTGTATTAGATGGACATAAAATCAGATTTTATGAATGGGGAACTTGAAGAAGAAGTCTACATTGAACAACCAAAATGATTTAATTTGTCAGAGAATGTAGATTATGTGTGTAAATTAAGGAAGGCCTTGTATGGTCTAAAATAGGTTCCTAGAGCATGGTACTATAGACTGGATAAATATCTACAATAGGCAGGGTTCAGAAAAGGAAGTGTAGACAACAAACTCTACATCAAGGTAACTCAAGATAGTATTTTATTAATTGAAGTTTATGTTGATGATATTAGTTTTGGAAGTATTGATGACAGGTTAAGCCAAAAATATTCAAAGGACATGCATAATGAATTTGAAATGTCATTTCTTGGAGAACTATCATTCTTTCTGGGTATTCAGATACATCAAAACAACCAAGTAATTTTTATTTCTCAAACCAAGTATATCATAGAAATGCTAAAGAGATTTGGAATGGAAGATTGCAAACCAGTTATCACTCCCATGCAAACCAAATGCAAGTTGAGAAAATATGATGATTCAAAGTATATAGTTCAGAGGAAATACAGGTCAATGATTGGTACCCTAATATATGTGACAACATGCAGACCAGATATAATGCAGGCATTTGGACATGTGGCATGATTTCAAGAAGCACCAAAGGAATCACATGTATTAGCAGTGAAGAGGATTTTCATATATCTCAAAAGTACAAAAGAGTTTGGATTATGGTATCCAAAAGGAAATGATCTATCACTTATTGCCTACACAGACGTAGATTGGTCATGTTGGTTTAATGACCAACGAAGCACCAGTGGAGCAGTTTTCTACTTGGTTGAGTGTTTAGTATCATGGATAAGAAATAAACAATCATTAGTATCTTTATATACAGCCGATGTAGAGTATATTGCAACAATAACATGTTGTACACAGGTTCTATGGATGAAACAAACTCTGACATACATAGAGATTGAGTATGATGAGCCCATTCCAATCTATTGTGATAATACAAGTGCCATCAGTATCTCAAAGAACCTGGTGATGCACTCCAAGACAAAGCACATTCCAATCAAGTATCACTTTCTATGGGAACAGGTTGTAAAAAATAATATCAGAGTTGAATATGTGGGCACAAAAGAACAAGTGGCAGACATCTTTACAAAACTGCTTCCATGGGAAGCCTTTGAGTATCTTCTCCAGAGACTCTAAGTTATTTCTACTCCAAAATGAATTATTTTGAATGCTTATATTATATGTCTTAGATGTACATGAGGAAGAAACCTAAAGAGGATAGTTCAGTTTGGAAAATCAGATGAGTCAGTTAAGGGGAGCAGACTCGAATGGAAAGATGCATTTTCCATTGATGACAAAGGGGGGGAGATTTATCAGATGCAGAGGACAGAGGCATGGTTCTAGAGGGAACGTTGGTCACAGAGATGCAGGCATNAAAGCACATTCCAATCAAGTATCACTTTATACGGGAATAGGTTGTAGAAAAGAACATCAGAGTTGAGTATGTGGGCACAAAAGAACAAGTGGCAGACATCTTTACAAAACCACTTCCACGAGAAGCCTTTTAGTATCTTCACCAGAGACTCGGAGTTATTTCTACTCCAAAATGAATTCTTTTGAATTCTTATCTTATATGTCTTAGATGTACACAAGGAAGCACCATAAAGAGGACATTTCAGTTAGGGGGAGAATCCCCAGATGGAAAGATACCTTTGCCATTGATGATAAAGGGGGAGATATTTATCATATGTAGAGGATAGAGGCATGATTCCAGAGGGAGAAATGGTCACAAAGATGCAGAAGACAGAGGCATGGTTCCAGGGGGATCATGAGTGATATGACTTCAGTATTGCATGAAATGATTTCATTATTGCATCAGAGTATTTCCATCAATGCCAAAGGGGGATATTGTTGATTAAGGTTGGTAGACATTGATGTCAACCCTCGAAGAAAGTCTGGTAGCACAAAGGTTTGGGTAATGGAACCAAGGTTGTTTCATGTATAATGGTATGAGTTTTAATATATTTTAAGGTAATACTACTCTATATGGATAGTACATGTCATTCTATTTCTGGTGGTATGTGGAACGTCACATAAATCCTCATGGTTTGAGAGTTATGGCCTTACGAAGTTGGAGGACCCTCATATGTTGGATTGAAGCCCCAAAAGTTCAAAGAAGTCAAAGAGCTTGCAAAGAAGAAATTATTATTTAAATGATAAAGTAAAGTGACAAAGTTAATAAGGATTATTTAAATAATAAAGTGAAGTGATAAAATCAAAGAAGATTATTTAAATGATAAAGTAAGGTGAAAAATTCAAGGAGGAATATTTAAATGATAAAGTAATGGAGAACTTTCTAATTGTGGAAAGTGGTTAACTCTAAAAATGAGGAAAATAGGTTAAGTGACCTATAAATGGGTTAAATGACCTAGAAATAGGTCAAGTGACCTAGAAATGGGTTAAGTGACCTAGAAATGGGTTAAGTGACTTAGACGATGCTTCCAAGGAAGATATTTGGAGAGTATAAATAAGAGGCACAACTCTCTCATTTTAAATCACACTTGAGCATATTGAATATCTATAGGTTACCGAGGTAACCAAAGGATATATAAGCTGAATTTTAGATGGAAGGTGAAGAAAACAAGGTTGGAATTCAAGGGAGGATAAATTATTTTGATGATGCTTTCTAAGGTATGTTATTTGCAGTTCCTCTCACCATTTTCGCAATAACGTTTTTTCTAGAATGATTCAGATCGTGAAATGGATAGCCCATTGAGAAAATATATCCAAGTATCTGTGGTAACAATTTCCACTTGTGGGTCATTGTATTTTTGGAGTTACACTCCATGGAAAATAGGGTTTGTGGCGAGTCCTGAAACTAGTCTAAAACATGTGTTTCGGGTAAAAACGTCATAAATTATTCATAACCGATCCAAATTAAGTAAGACCAAATTTTTTGGTTAGAGTACAGGATTTAGTATTTTTTGTAACATTTTCAGATCCATTCAACAATTATTCTATGTGGGGCATGCTCTACAAGGTCTCTCACTAGAATAAGACAGAATTAAACAAGGTATGCCATTTTTGCTATAAATCCTTTTCTGAGAGGTTCCAATTAGTGACACTTGGAGGAATTGTATTAAACAAGATGAAGAACATTGTTTACTATTTTCATATATTTATTCATTGTAGGTACATAGTTATGATTATTTCAAGTTAGGGTTGTTCACTAATCCCAAACTAGTCATGTGAGACTAAAGAAAAGGTTGATGAAAATGCTATTCTCTTGTTGTGAAAGTTAAGGAAGGTTTCCAGGTATGTGATCATATACACCAAGTCTATTACAAAGTTACAAATCATTTTTGGATGATGAAATTGATGAGGTCTGTTGGTTAAGGTACATGTTGGGTACATGGTTGAGACAAGTAGTTGATGAGTTGGCACATACATGAGTTGTATAGTTGATGATGTTGGTACAATTTTATGAGTCATAGTTGATGAGTAGTTGCACATGATTGGTACATACTTGGTACATGGTTGGATGCACTTGTTTATGGTACAGATTGATTATAGGTTGTTTGGTACAAGTTGGTGCATGGTTGATGCACTTGTTTATGGTACAGGTTGATTACAGGTTGAGGTACAGGTTGATGCATGGTTGATGCATGGTTTAGGTTTATTGGTACATGTTTACAATGGTATATCTCACAGTGATAGTGGGACAGTGTTTCCATCATTCTACTTCTACTTCAGGGTGGTTGGATGGGGCAAGGACAGGTGGTTGTAGCCAACTTCCAGTTGTAGTCGAAGAATATAGGGGGTTATAGCCTCCTTATGGTTGTATCTAGAGAATAGGAGAGTTGTAGATTCCCTCAGTGCTGTGAGGGAAATATCCTTATGGACTAGAAAATAGGGTTATGCTTTGCATGTAGATGTGACCAAGAGAAAATCTACTTTCTACCTTCGTCCCCAAACTTAAATCCTATTTCTTTTCAGTAAAACATGGCTAGATCAACCTACCTCGTTCCAGGTGTTTGATGTTGATCCCTTGTCACACTTGATCACTTGTTCGCAGTTCTCCTTTCCAACGCTGACCTGCATATAAGACAAGCAACAACTACACATGTATCTTACCTATAGACTAATAGGTTAGAAATTCAAACATGTACTTAACAAATTATGAATAACACATGAATTGGGACGGGAAAAGAATTTTCTTTATTACTTTGAATGAGTCGACTTATAAAAAGTTGAGATCGGCCACCACTCCATGAACCTGATCCTGGGCTCCTCTTCAGCTGTCCTCCAACTTCTTTGCTGTGTCTCTCTTCTGGCATAAGGATGGCTAAAGGGTTGGGACAATGGGAATATGCAAATGGGCAGAGTTTCTTTGCTATCTTTTTACTCCTTCCAAATGGGACCCCTAGCCCTTCTTTTATAGTTTAAAAGAAGCTAGGTATTTGGACTAACCCTCGGCCATGCATGGCCAGGAGTTTCAGTTAACTCACCTAGAGCTATGTGTTCCATCGGCAAATTTCCTTTTTTTTGTGCTTTTTTCGGTCCACGCGGGTTGTTTGAGGTTAGCTAGTGTGTACACGCTTGAAGTAAAGGAGTAGGGTGTGTGGGCCTTTATAAAAGAGGAGTTTTAAAGAGTTGTTCAACAGTGCTTTGGCAAAGAAGAGATCTGAGATGGCTTAATGCTAGGTAAGCATGTATGGTGCAATTTAGGGTTATAACATATGCCCCCTAATGTGTGAGGTCAGAAGAGCATCTAATGGCCAAAATACATTACCAATCTTTACTGATGTGCCAAACAATTGAGCCCAAGAATCAGGAACCGGGAGGCGCTATCTACAAAATAACAAATGTCTCACTAAGGCGGGCATACCCATGCTTGGGATAAAATAGAATCATGGCTACCAATCAAATACATTGTAGATCCATGTCATATAATTATATAAAGAGTAGCCGTGAACAATACACAGTGGAGCTACATCTCGAAATCGAAAAGATTTACATATAGAGTATCCATCTTCTAGAAGCTGATATGGCCTGATGGTTGGAGGTGAGATCTTCAGAGATCGAGAAACAACTTCAAAATCTTCAAAACTCAGGTAGGAGTGTAATATGAGTGTATGACTACACTACCCAGAGGTCTTCGACTGCTTTTCGGTCATGGACTAGATAATCTTGATGATCAGACTAAGGGCTTCGTTGATTTCGAACAAGGACTTGATTGGAAATTCAGGATGGCCGGGTATGAGGGCAAGAGACCAATTGCAGAGGGGCCGACTCAGGCTTGGTGACAAACTTCCCTTGGACAATAGCATGACAAATGATGAGACTCAGGTAGCATGACATTAATCATAAGTCTACGAAGCAGGAGGCAACAAAAACTCTCCATATGTTTGGAAGGATAACCAAACAGTGGAGGACACAACTCTATATAGCGAGAACAACATCTTAAGGTCACACTACATACCATAGTTTGATGAAAAAACGGATAGATGTGCTTTGTCCAAGGGCGACTCATTATGCTTCCAATAAAGAAAACACTTTTCCCTTCCTCTTTTTGGGGTATATTTGATTTTTTTTTGTCTTTTTTCAATAATTGTGAGAAAAAGAATAAAGGAATGTTACGTTACAATGGAGGAACGAGTGTTGCAAACATACAAGTTCAAGGCACAAGGAAAAGACTGATGTTCTAATAGAATGATACTAAGGAAAAATCCTCCAGGGGCCAAAGGTGTTAAGACACAGAAGCAAATTGTTACAAGGCTGGCGTATAAGGAATGCAAACGCGATTTAATAAAACACACAATGGTAACATCCTTCAATGTAAGTTTAATGAGCCCAGAGAAGGAAAGCTTGGTGGTTTTTCATATTTAGAGAGTCTAAAAAAACATAAAAGGAGACTCCATTGGGGTACCTTTTTCAAAGATAGTCTAGTCAGTTCGAAAAAGGGGTAAACTAGCACTGACAAGACGTCTATTCAAAACCATTTTAACGAGTGTGACAAAGACAAGGTCACTCGGTCATTTTTTCATTTTTAAGGAGTCTGAAAAAAGCTTAACTATGGACTCCATCAGGAATGTTCTTCTGGACTAGTTTAACAAGTGTGAAAGAATAAGGTCACTCGACGATCTTTTCAATTTTAGGGAGTCTGAAAAGAGCTTAACTATGGACTCCGGGGGGGTTCCTTCTTTGTAAGTTTAGTCCCTCAGGCCCGAAAAAGGGATAAAATTATACCTGAGAGTATTCTTCTACAGAGATGAAGTTCCATAGAGTATACCTTTGTTCATATAGTTGACTGTCCAGACTGAAAAAGGGGTAAAATACCGTCGGATAGACGTGACTTCAAATTTTAGTTTAATGAGCGTGAAAGGCCACAAGATCGCTCAACAATATTTTCATATTTTAGAGGGTCTGAAAAGGGATTAAAAGAAGACCCGTTATTTTTTGGGAGTCCTGAGGGTGAGGTCAAGAGTGAAGAAGAATCATGCAAATGAGTCTCAAACTTGTATTTAGGAAAAACTACAAGGACTCTCGAGCCTACAGTGTTTTTAGGGGCAGCATGAATACCATAATGCAACCAGGATCTACCTAGGGTATTCATGTTCCAGTAAGCTCTACCACCAAGTTGCGACACTTCTAAAGCAAAGATGATGGTTCTGTGTCACAACCTGATGGGATCGATCCTATGGTAAAGGAAAAAGACAACGAGATACAAAAATTAGGGTAGAAACCTAACCTATATGTTCAAGTTGATCGTCGAAAAATACTCAAAACTAAAAAAAAATGGTCGCAATACCTGATCAAATCCCTCCTATGCAATTCCTGAATCACACTAAATGGATTTCGGTATAAAGAAAAAGATAAGGGAGGCCAAAAAAATGACAAAAATAGGCCAAAAAGTCTATAAATAGAGGCTAGCAGCTCATTATCACCATTGCTGATTTGGAAATTGATTTTGGAGCCAAAAGACCCCCTTTGATTAAAGTAGTGATTCCGGGAGCTACAGTGGACGAAACGAAATTCTGTCTGGACCAAGTAAGTACAAACTTCCTTATCTTGCATTTTATGTCTTTATTTATGCATTGGGTTTCATTTTTTAGGAGGGCGTCGTCCTTTAAAACGTCGGCCCTAGGTCCACACGGGTTGTCTCAAGATAGGCCGCGTGTACATTCGGGCAAAGTAAACTCTGCCCACGTGTACATGTGACTGTCGCCAATACAGCACACATGGGCCCCCTTATTGAATGCTAAATCCACAAAAAGCAAGGGTTTAACTCTCCTGAACCTTTTTGTTTTGCAGGATGTATGCCCATTAGAGAGAAAGAGAGCACGAAGATGTGAATGAGTTGGTCGGGGAAGACCCCAATGCTATGGCTACATTGATGCAGTGTGGGTTACTAAAGTTTTTTCTATGTCCTTTCATGCGGGCACAACCTAGGCTACTGAATGCCTTGGTTAACTACTGGCATTCAGATGCAGAGGCG
>JASDQU010012278.1:0-14351 GCA_032191745.1 Picea mariana
TCTTCCAATAATATTTTAATGAGCTTGATTAGGATTTTATTGGAAGATTCTGCCAGTCCATTTCCTTGAGGATAATAGGGAGTGGAGTGAATTAGTGAAATCTCGAACTACTCACAGAACTTAACTAGAGGCTCAGACTTGAAAGAATCAACATTATCAGTGACAATTTTGCTGGGACAGCCAAATCTGGCTATGATATCCTCCAAGAAGCTGATAATTACCTTGTGCAAAGCACTCCTGGTGGGGGAAACTTCTATCCACTTGGTGAAATAGTCTATTGCAGTAAGGATCCATCTATGTTGGCCACTAGAAGGAGGATGAATTTCCCCAATGAAGTCCAACCCCCACTGTTGAAAGGGTGCTAAAGCTACTACAAGCTTTAGTGGAAGATATTTGAGCTGCTTATTTCTTGAGAACCTTTGGCATTTGATGCAAGATTTGACTTCTTTTCAAACATCAGTGAATAAGGTGGGCCAGCAGTACCTAGCCCTGAGAATTTTATGAGCTGTGGTCTTCCAGAAATGATGACCTCCACAAAGGCCGCTATGGAAATCAAACATAACTTTTTGGGCTTCTTGTGGGTTCAGACACCTCAGAAGAACCCCTAGAGGATCTCTCTAGTACAAGGCTTGGACAATAAGGTAGTATTTGACTGCCTTGAGCTTTAAATCTCTTGCCTTGCTTTTCCCCATCCCATCAGGAGGCTTTAATTCTTGCAGAAAGTACAAAATGTCTCTGTACCAGGCGCATTCTACTAGTGATAATCCACCCTGAGTGATTTTGTTGGATGAATCGACTTGTTGATTTCCTGAGAAAGCATTGATGAAGATAACCCCCAAGGACTTGCAATTGGATTCAGCTAGCATCTTGGCTAAACCCTTCCCTTTAACGAGCTTGGTGGGCTTTATTTCCAGGTCAAACTCAAGGATCTTGGCAATCTATTTACCTCTCCTCCCATCTATGTCTGGCTGTATAAGGATGTCCATCACAGAGGCTGAAGGAACGTATGCATTCACTTTTGAGTGCAAGACGTAGACTCTGAAAGCTTTGAGAGCTTTCACCAAGGCATAGGCCTGCTTCTCCATGATCTCATACCTTATTTTTGCATCTCTCAATGCCTTACTAAAGAAGGAAATTGGTTTCTCTCGTCCTTCCCTTTTTTTCTGCAATAAGACCACTGCTACTGTATCAAAGGAAGCAAGAGAAAAAATTAGGAAATCCTTAGAATAATCAGGACTGATCAACACAGGTGCCTCAACCAATGCCCTTTTTGTTTGGACAAAAGATTCCTTGGGTTCAACAGTCCATTTTACTTCATTTTCCTTTCTGAGCATGGTTGTGATATGTTTCACTAACTCAAAAAAATTTGAGATGAGCCTCCCCAAAAAGTTAATCTTCCCTAAAAATGCCTAAACTTCCTTTCTAGACCTAGGAAGTGACAGGGTCTGAATTGCCTCTACTCTGCTGGGATCAATTCTCACTCCCTCTGTTGATACTATATGGCCTAACAGTTTCCCCTCCTTCATAGAAAACAAAGATTTCTTGGGATTCAAGGAAAGGCCAAACCTTCGACACTTCAAGAAAACTTTCCTCAAGTGACAACAGTGCTCTTTATTAGACCTAGAGAAGACTGTAATGTCATCCAGATAGATCACCACAAATTGATCTTTCTCCCCGATGAAATCTATGTCCATGGCTCGCTGAAATGTTGCTCCTACATTCATTAGTCCAAAAGGAATTTTGGCATACATGAATGTCCCCCAAGGAGTGGTGAAGGTTGTCTTTTCTCTGTCCTCAGGCATGAATGATCTCTGATTATAGCCAGAAAAGCCATCAATCATGGATATCCTAGATGCACCAGTTACCCTCTGCAATATGTGTTCCATGTAGGGCAAAGGATAGTTATCTTTCTTTGAGCACCTGTTCAGGTTTCTGAAATCGACATAGAGCCTGATTTCTCCATGTTTCTACCTCATGGGAACCAAATTGGCCACCCACTTAGAATATCTCAAGGGGACAATGATTTGGGCATCTAACAACTTCACTTCTCTCTCCATGACATGCAGCAACATGGGATTTATCTATCTTAGCTTTTGCCTAAATGGCTTAACCTCTTCCTTTAGTGGGATCTTGTGTTCAATGACAAATGTGTCATACGTCTTGAGGTCTTCATAGGTCCATGCAAACACATCCAAAAATTCTTTTAATAACTCAGTATAATCGACCCTCTATTCTTTGGTCAGATTGCTTAACAACTTGACAAACTTAGGCTCCTCCTGTGTGCTGATATTGCACTCCGTTGTATCATCATCTCCATTTGAAACCCTACCCTTTACTTCCGCATCATTCCCATCGAACAATCTTTCTAAAGGGACCACTCCCTTTGGAATGTGATTGCTAGGTAGGTGAATAATATGGTGATTAGAAATTTTATTTAAAAATACTTCAGGGTGAGGGTGACTTTCAATATTAGGCTCCTGATCAATGTGCAATGCAGAAAATTCGTCGACGGACTGAAGAAATTTTTTGATTTCAAGATCGTCTTTGAATACCTTCCAATGCTTGATATTGTCCCGAACAAATGGTCTGTATCTTATCTCGACCCTATATTTGATCTTAGGTGGCAGAGGGATCCTGAACAGACTAGCTGAGACAGCTAAGGAATCAACCAAAGGATTTTCCTCTCTAGGAATAAAAGAAATGTTGAAAGCCGAGAAGAAATTATCAATCAGGTCCCACACCTGATTTTTGTAACCCTTGAGTCGAGGATGCTTAGCTCGATAAGTATTCCTGACTTGCTGGATTATCAACTCAGCATCCTCGAACACTGCTACCTCCTCAATTCCCCTTTTCTTTGTAGCCCTCATACCCAGAATGAGAGATTCATATTCTGCCACATTATTGGTAGCTTCAAATTCTAGCTTGTATGATAGGGATATGGTTTCCTACCAAGGGGACACAAGAACCACTCCAGCACTAGCACCTTCAATAGAATAAGCTCCGTCGAAGAACATTTTCCAAACAGAGGTGGTTGGAGGAGGTATATCGTGATTAAATATGGGTTTCTTTCTGATTTTAAAAGGGGGTTCAAGAGTCTCAGTGATCTGCAATAAACCAGACCCCAAATCAGTGTCAAGTGCAAAGATGGGGTGATCAGTGGGGTCTGCTTCATCACTGACAATGTAGGCCAACTGAGATTCTTTGTACAACCTTCTGTATTCCCCTCCAAATACTGGAATGGTGGCATATGTGAGATCCAATTGTAATGTTCCTCCAAGTTTTCTAATCCAAGATCTTGACAACAACATGCCGAACTTGGGGCAACATCAGCTACTACAATGTCCATGACCACACTCTTCATTGGCAACTTAAATAAAGAGACCACAAATTCCTTGATGAATCCAAGGCATTGCAACCTCCTTGAATCAAAAGAGTACAAATCATGATAAGCCTTTGTCACTTCCAGTCCCAATTCTTCCATGACTATTTTAGGCATAAGGTTGTGGGAAGCTCCTGAATCCATGAGGCAATTATGMAACACTTTATCATGTATGTTCAGGGATGTGTAGAAGGGAGGGGATGAATCATMTYTGTCTTCTACCATGGGACCTAGGATGACTRCTAGMTTTTCATCTTGAAKATTTACTGAGTCTGTAGAAGGMTGGGGGGACTCAGATTGTAGCAGCTTGGGGAGGGACCTTTTGAAATCTTSATTTTTAACCAGCTCTGAGAGGGGTACAAGAATTCTAATCTTTTGAATTTCATGCTCAAAAATAAAGGAGGGAAAAGGCTTAGGATCTTCCCTTACATTAGAAATAGGTTCTTTGGCAACTGGTGAAGTATTCTAAGCTTTCTTTTCTTTAGTAGTGATGGTTACAGGCTTAGCAGGATTTTCTACTATGAGGGGCTGATCATGGCTATCAAAATTCTCTTCTTTCTTCTTTGACCTGAGATGATATCTTTTAGGAGTGTTGTTGGCCTTTTCCCCTTTATTCAACTCATTGACTTGACTGTTAATAAGGGATTATTCATATATAGATTGAGTCAAATGGGGAAAAGGGAAAGTGTCTTCAATACAGTGAATTTCAAGGTCAAGATCATCAATCTCCTCTCCTTCCTCATGAGAAACTAGATTATTTTGGAGAGGGGGTTGAATCCTCTGCTCATCTCTGTCTTTGCTCCTTTGTTCCCTTGGCAAAGCCTGTGGTGTATTATTGCTGGGCCTCCTGAAGCCTCTATTATCAGTATTTTGGGGATTTTCTGTACATGGGCTTCCCTTCCAACTCCCACCTTTCCATTCTAGCTGAAAGTGACTTTAACACTTTAGTCACTTCTTTCATCTGAAAGGGAAGGGGAGAGGAATTGGATGGGGAGGTTTCATGTCTCTTCCTGGATATGTCTCTATAGACCTTATTCCTGATTCGATCAACCGCCAATATGTTAGATTCTACTTCCACAACTGCATCCTGCAAGTGAGGCAGTGTAGTTTCTCTCCTTTCCCTCAACAGAAGGCAGAAATCAGGATCAAAAGCACTAGAATAAGTGATCTTAGAAGAGGCTTCTGAGGGATTTATTTAAGCGGGGATCTTATTGTACATTTTTTTGAATCTCTTAGAGAAGTCAGAGATAGACTCTCCTTCCTTTCTCTTCAAAGACCCAAACTCTGTCATGTAATACATGAAGTCTTTTTTGTCTCCCCACAGTCTCAAAAAAGCATTATCTAAAGCCTCAATCCCATCAATAGATCCAGGAGGCAGGGCCCTAAACCACTTTCTAGCCTCACCTTCAAGGCTATGGATGAAAATTCTCATGCATACGTCTGCAGGCATGATAACATGATCATCTGTAAAACTGTAAAAGGCTTCAAGGTGTTCATCTGCAGCTATGTCCCCTTCACCTATAAACTTGGGCAACTGCTTAAGGTATCCATCTATTAGAAGGGCATTGAGAGGCTAAGGTAACACAAATGGAGCATACCTAGAAGCTATTATAGCCTCCATTCTGGTCATGGGGGGATTTGCTCCTGCCATAGGAATATTAGTTGGAGGAGAACTTGGAGGAGAAGGAGCTTGAATAGGGGATACTAGAAATGAGTGTCCAGGTGGAAGGGGAAACAATGGGGGATTCAGAGAGAAGGATAAAGGGCTTGAGTGAGAAGATGCTTCTCTCTATGCAGTAGCAGCAACAACAACAAGAGGAGGAGTGGTAAATCTAGGATCAGGGAAATCTTCTGTGGTCCTGGGTCTACACCAAGGTACAACTTCAGGGGAGAGGGGAGTGACAAGGATTTCTCCCTCCAATCCCAGACCAGGAGGGGAAAACTCAGCAGGAACACTCCTGAAATTCAGGAGAGGGGAAACTTCAGAAAAAAGTCTACTAGGAAGCTGAGAAGAAGAAAATGGAGTTCCTACAAAAGGATATGGTAGATTACCTGGTTCAGTGATGGAAGTTTCTCCTTTAGAGGCCTTTCCTTTTCTGAAAATTACCTCCGGGTCAACTTTAGGTGTAGCTAGAGGTAGCTATGGATGGGACTGCATGTGGCTACCTCTGGAAGCCACAACTAAAACAACAGGTTCACCATAATGGAGTTGTCACAATTTAGTCGCCAGGTGCACAATAGAAATATTGTAAGGCTCTGATGCCTGATGCACCTTCATAATAAAATGCTCAATGTCGTTCAATCCTAGGGAAAATTTTCAAATTCATCCCCGACAATGGTGCCATAAATGTTGGCATCAGAAGTCACTCCTGGATTGCAGCAGGAGTAAGCTTGAGGCCCATTAGTTTATGTCACGATTTGTTTATAAAAGGGGTGATCAAATGGAGGTAAACTAAGAACAATATTGCTCACTCAGAAAACTAGGTTGGAACAACAAGGACATGCGAGGTCTTGATTTAACTTAGGCTAGTGAATTTGCATAGTGGTGAGTAAGTGAAAGAAAAGAAAGGGGAAAAGTCTCAGACATGAGATTCTCTCAGATGAGAGAAACTTCAAAGTAAACCTCAAACATTACAAAACTAATACAATCAAACATGCATTATATAGTTACAGCAACACCCGACTGGATCATCCATACTCGGGCTTTCAGATTCAGAGGAACAAGGAAAGGAGGAGGTTGGCCACTAGTAAACAAGAAATCACAAAATATCATTGTATAACCAGAGAACTAGAGTCTTTGTTAAATCTTTAAAGATGAGAGCTTAGCTCTACCATCGATCCTTACAAAAATACAAAAATGAGTATATATACTCAGAGCAATTCGCTCTCTTGGAAGCAAGAGGGTAGATGATACATTAAAGTATTAAATTAGCATGTGTAGGTTCTTCTGATCAGTCGAGGACATCAGATCGGCATGGCTCTTCTGAGAAAACCTGCACACAGGACGATCTTGGGCAGACTGCCTACCAGCACCTCCATGCCCTACATTCATGGCTTGAGCTGAGGTCTCAACCACCTATTCAATATTCATTAACTGCCTTTTCCATGGAGGGTGGCCGAGACTGAAAACATAGAGGAGTGACCCCTTTGTCCTTTGAAGTCTCGATAGCTGGAATGCCAAAATGGATTTTGGGCGCTTTTACATTTTGCACTTCGGGTTTCAGGGTTTTGAAATGTAGTGAAAGAAAGAACCCCTTGTCTCTTGAACTCCTAGTAGCCAGAATGTTGAAATGGATTTTGGGTGCTTTTACATTTCACGCTTCGGGTTTCAGGGTTTCAAAATGAAGTGGAAGAAATCACCCCTTGTCTCTTGAACGCCCAGTAGTCGGAATGCTGAAATGGATTTTGGGCGCTTTTACATTTCGTGCTTCAGGTTTTAGGGTTTCAAAATGTAGTGGAAGAAAGCACCCCTTGTCTCTTGAAGTCCTGGTAGCTGGAATGTCCAAATGGCTTTTGGGCGCTTTTACATTTCGCGCTTCAGGTTTCAGGGTTTCAAAAAGTAGTGGAAGAAATCACCCCTTGTCTCTTGAACTCCCGGTAGCTAGAATGCTGAAATGGATTTTGGGTGCTTTTACATTTCGCACTTCAGGTTTCGGGGTTTCGAAATGCAGTGGAAGAAAGCAACCCTTGTCTCTTGAACTCCCAGTCTCTAGAATATCGAAAGGCTCCTGGGCACTTTTCTCATTTCACGTTTCAGGGTTTCCAAATGCATTGAAAGGGAGCAATCCTTTGTCCTTTGAAGTCCCGGTAGCCGAAATTGTGAAAGGGCTAATCATTTCATGACTTTGGTGATAAGAAATGAGCCCATGCGCTATACTTCATGCAATTTCATGACTCAAGATTTACCTGATGACCATCGATCTGCCCCATCTGTGGATTCTCGTCGTTGAAAACAAAAGCCCACTCAGTTGATTTTAGGCCCGAAATGGATTTCTTCTGTGTGTCTCGCTCGATGCTCATGACTTTGTGAGAATTGGCGCTAATAGATGCCACTTCCAATTAGCTCTTCTTTGAATGAGTCTGGGTACATTTTGGAATACCACAAACCATTGTCTCATATTGGGACAGTCGATTTCTCAGCACATTCTGATGAAACTTTTGGTCACTGTTGGACACCAAGATTACCAAATCCACGGCCTTCCACCCCCCAAAAAATTGTCAAACCGAGGTTGTAAATCAAATGATCATGCATATCCTGAGAATCTATAATTCCAATCACCCTCGTACATGGGATGAGAGTATCCCCTATGTTCAACATAGCTACAGTTGAGCCCTACATATCTCAACCGACCACAACCCCTTTTAGGTGGGGTTGTGATTGCAACTATTGGGTCCCATAGATGTTTTACTACCCCTTGTAGTCACCTCAACCAACTCATATACTGCTCCAACTAAAGTTGACAAATCCACCCAGTTCATTCAGCAGATCCAACACATCCACCAACAGGTTCAGGATATCCTACATAAGTCCATTGACAAGTAAGAGCAACTCCATGATCAACATCGGGTGCCACATAAGTTTCAGGTGGGTGACAAAGTTTGGTCACACTTGAAAAATGAGTGCCTTACAGGACCCCATTAGAAGATTTTCCCACTTTTTTATGGGCCGTACACCATCACCAAGGTTGTGGGTGATAATTCTTTTAAGATCAACATTCCTTCTCTCCTTGGCTTGTACCCAGTGTTCAACGTGGATATCCTTCGACCATATTTCCCACCATTATTGGACACCTCAAAGATAAAAGAACAATTGAAACCAATAGAGATCAATCCTGACTACATACAATAGGAATCCAATGATCAAATTGTGGAAAAATATATCAAGGGAACTTGCTAGGAAAGGATCCAACTTTATTGAGTTGTTAAAGTAGGGCAACTCCTCCACCAAGGAAAGTGGCTCACCTAGGGTGAAATTCAACAAAAAGTTCCTCATCTGATGGGGGAACTCAATGCAATGGAGACCACTTCTTCTTAAGGGGGGAGGATTGATCCATATTTATTTTGGTGGCCTCCCACCTATTTCAATTAGCTCAATTTGGCAGTTTGTTTCCCTAGTTTTCAGATCCCTGACTTGCGGGGTCATTTTGAGGCCCTAAACATCATTTTTAGGGCTCGCCATAGTCAGAATGACCTGTAATAGATAACAACAAAATGTTTATTCCTCATATAGACCTTTTTGACAGGCTATCATGCGCCTAAACCAAAGATGGTATGCAAAAGTTACGACCCCGGGAAGTTGATGTGCTAACATACCCAAAGAGGGCCCACATGACTTTTTTCACTTCATCTCCTAGGGTTAGGTTTTTGGATGTCTAGGGTTTTTGACATTCATGTTTATAGTAAAAAGGTCTTTAGAGCCTCATTGTAATCATCTTATTGCAAATGAGTGCAACCTTCACATCTCTTCTCAAAGATAAGCCACCACCATTCTAGCAAACTTGTTTCCACTGCATTTTACAGTTTCAACTTATTTCCTTATTGAATATAAACCAACTTTATTGTATATCTGTTATTATGTATTAAGAATATTTTGATAATAATATTTATTCATTTCATTCTGCAAATATATTCTGGATCAACATCTCATAATCCTTTTCCTTTATGTTGATGACCTTATCCTTACTAGTAGCGACTGAAAAATTTTAAACCTTCTGAAAACCAGCCTTAAGAAGAAATTTGAAATGACAGACTTAGGATTTTTTCACTATTTCCTTCGCCTCCAAGTTTTCCAAACCAATGAAGGAATTTTTCTTTCTCAGTCTAATTATTCTTGTGACCTTCTTCGTCACTTTCACATGGACGATTGTAAACCAATCCCTTCTCCCTTCTAGTCTGGAGTCAAGAAAGTTGCGACTTGTACTTCTCCCAAAGTTGATGCCACCTTGTACCATCAGTTAGTGGGTAGCCTCTTATACTTGACTCATACCCGTCCTAATCTTTTCTTTGATGTTGGTATTTTTTCCTGGTATATACAAACACCCCATGAAATCCATTTTAAATAAG
This sequence comes from Picea mariana, assembly GCA_032191745.1. Taxonomy (NCBI): domain Eukaryota; kingdom Viridiplantae; phylum Streptophyta; class Pinopsida; order Pinales; family Pinaceae; genus Picea; species Picea mariana. The sequence goes on from JASDQU010012278.1 coordinate 9,443, forward strand.
CCAAAAGGATACTTCAATATGTCCGAGGTATAGTTCAGTTCGGGATACATTATAATTCAGGGGGAACCCCTTTATTGGTTGGTTTCACTTGATGATTGGAAGTCTACTACAGGTTATGTTTTCATCATTGGTTCAAGAGTTTTCACTTGGGCCTATAAGAAACAATAGGCTATTTCACTTTCTTTAGCAGAAGAAGAGTATCGAGCAGTGGTAAATGCAAGTCAGGAAGCCTTGTGGCTTCAACAACTCCTCTCAGAGTTTGAATTCCAGCATTAGCATTCGACCAACCTTTGGTGTGACAATGATCGTGCCATCAAGCTTGCTAAAGACCCAGTTCAACATCATCGTAGCAATCAAATTAAGCTACACATGAACTTCATCAGAAAGCTCATTCATGATCAAGTTATTGAAGTGCTCTTTTTCCCTACAGAAGATCAAGTTGTAGGCACTTTCAAAAAGTCTCTTACAGAAGTGAAGTTTTCCAAACTTCTATCTATGTTAGGAGTTCATGAAGTTGTCCTTAAGGGGGGATAGTCTCTAATTCCTCCTTCCGTTTCCTATTGTTTCACTATCGTAAATACTTCAATCCTATCCCAAGTTATTCTTAAGGGGGGATGTTAGGATATTTAGACACTTAGGAGTTAGTTAAGAGCTACTTGGTCTAATGTGTCGTTAGGTGAAAGTGTGTTTCTTAGTGTGTTTTTTTAGTATGCATTTGTAGTTAGGAAATACGATGGTCAAGATATGCTCCCGACATAGAGTGATCTGATGGTTCATATTCTCCTCGATCTTAACGACCATATCTGTGTAATCGTTTTCTTTTGCATTAATAAACTGCTCCAAGTGGTCGCATTGGCTAGGGCCTTGGATGTTTCCCTGTAGGGGTTTTACCACATCAAAAATCAGTGTGTTGATATTTGATCTGGTTGTGTGAGTGGTTACCGAAGGTGTTTGCCCTCTGTTGGAATGCATGTGTTGCTGAACATGATCCAGAGGTTTTGTCTTCCTGGTGCCCACAAACTCAACTGATCGGCTAATGAAACCATCCCAAACCATGATGGATTACATGTACCTAATCTCGTTTACATGATTTAAACCATTCCCTTCCTTACCTCCTACCAGATGCTTCATCCACATGTCAAATCACATGCTAGAGCTACACTTTCTTTCATTCCCCAACATGCAATGGGACTTGGTCATATGGAATGCGATGATCATTTTACGAGGGGGGATAAACATTCCTCAACGTCCACTCCTAATGTGCCGAGTGGTTTTCTTATGCCTAGGTTGGCCATTTTGTCAACTTCTGCATTGTTACCTATAAGGACATAGAAAAACTTGACTTTCAAGGTCCTCAAAGATAGGCGAATTATGTCTATCACCCCTTTTAAACTCATATTTTTTGGATCAGGCCCCTGGATCATTATTATTATGATCGTCTTTGAATCACCTACTATGATCAGAGTTTGGATTTGTCGTCGGTTGGCAAATAAAATACCTTTTAAAAGGGCATAAGACACATCTTTATTATTGATTTCCATCCCTAGATTCTAGTAGAAGTATAATATTCTTTTTCCTCTGGGTTCGAATAGAATCCCCCACCCCGTCCCCACACCTGCCTCCCTTGGGTTTACTTTAGATTCTTTGTCAAAGAACATAGTGCGTTTTGATTGAATTTGGATCCAACAGTCAATATTGAAAGAAGAATGAAGCTTCCAACAAGATCGCTGCTTAGAATGAGAACTACGATTGGAGTCAAGATTGAATTTCGAGATCCAATCCTTCTCAAGATTGTTCCAATTTTTCAGATTTTCTATGCTCAGAGTTTTATTGATCATAACCTCTGTTACTTGTTCTATGGTCTTACAGGCCACACTATGGGATTGTAACGTTTTGGTCTGAAATATCATTCTATTCCTTGCTAGCCAAAATTTCCAGCAGATAAATTTGGGTAGGGATTTCCATAGTCTTTTGAAAATGGGCTTACCATGAAAGGATCCTTGATAATATCTTGGTTTATATCCTAACCAACTTCCCTCTTTTAGGGATAAATCACTTCTAACCACTTTTTCCACTTACAACCACTTTATCCACAAAAAATAATCTCACCACTTCTATTTTCAACTAATTTATTTTTAATTATTTTCTTTTTGCAACAACCTAACCTATGATTAACTCCTAGTTGCAACCACTTTGACTAGTAAATTTATTCTAGGATATTCTAGAATAAATTGACTTCTTTGACCTTCTAGGGGATTCTATATAACTCATGAGGGTTCTCCAAATTTACTAAGACATATCTCCTCAACCGCGAGGAACTACGTGGCATACCACATATCACTAGAAATGACACATGTACTATCCATCTATAATAGTCTCACCTGCAAATTCACTGTTCTTCATTACATTATTCCTCAACCAAAATTAGTTTCCATAACCACACTACTAGGATTACTCAACCACTTAACCATTTTGACTTTACAAAGTGTCTTCTTGTGAGGGATTTCACCATAAGGGGACCACTTTGAAAAGTTTATCCAAGAGTGTCTTCTTGTGAGGGCTTGTGCCATAAGGGGACCACTTTGGAGTTCATCCAATTGGTACTTCATATAAAACATGACATGACATCAATGATATAAATCCCTTTGACATCAACCTTGACATCAATGACAACATATCACTATGACACCACTTGACATCAACCCTTTGACATCAATTACATTAATGAAAAAATAATCCAACAACCAATACATGAATGATATGATCACATCACTATGAAAATACTTGACATCAACCCTTTGAAATGAATTCTTTGACATAAATTAAAACATAGTAAAAAAATCTCTCCCTTTGGTATTGATGGAAACAACAACATTATTGTTAAGACCGATCATTGATGGTAACACTTGGACATGGAAATTCTCATGCTCTCTCTATCATCATCGCTCATCATCAATGTTCATCTAGCCACATCAATGTGACTATCTCTCCCTCTTTGACATCAATGGAAAAGGGTATATCTCTTTGGGGCTGCTCCCCTTGACTGAACTGTCCCCAAGGCTGCTCCCCCTGATTGCACTATCATGTGGGATGGTCTTCATGCATCTAATGAATCTCTTCTCATGGAATCATACCTATGTAACCAATAAAAGGAAAAAAAATAACCCCCCCTGTGGATATATCTCCCCATGTCTTCTCTGCAACATGATAGGTAATCACTGTGAACAATATGCTATCACTGTATTATGCTTCTACTAGGGATGTTGTTTCTCTACTGGAACACTGATCAACTACTCAAAAATATTGCATCAATAATACCATGCTCTTCCTATGATGATCCTTGGAATTTTCCATGCATCAACCATCTAAACTCGTTCCATACCATAAATTAAGTGTATTCCAATCATACATACTATGTCATGCATCAACCATGAAGCAAAGGATATTTCAACAATGAATAGTCAATAATGAACAAACCATAAACCATGTACATCTTGTGCCATATCATGTGCCAATCATTGACATAAACCATGTACATAAAATATTAACCATGTGCCAAATGTGTATCAAGATGATCAATAACATCATCAACCATACAACATGCCAACCATGTGCATCAAAAAAGTGTCATATCACTCATGATATGCCTCTATCATAAATAGACTACCACAAACCATATGCCAAGAAATGTATCTCAACGATCAAGCATCAAACCTCAAAAAGATGAACCATAATCAATATATCCATACACATATGCCACATTATCCATAAACCACATGCTAGTGATACTACTAGAAAGTGACTCTAACAAAAAACCAAGTCTGTACCAACCATGCGTCAACTATAAATCAAACTATGACTCATCAATGATGTACACCATCACCACCTCATCAACTCATCAACTACATGTCCCAATATTTAGCTCAACCATATGCCAAATGAATACACCAAGACATCCAACAAATATACTTCTAACAATACATTAGAAGATATGTCAATGGAGCCCACATATGTACCATCCAGGTACTATAATAGATATTCCTCAAAACCATTCACTATAGCAAGTACTAAAAAACCAATAGTACCTCTAAACATGTACCAAAAGTGTCCCTCAATATATCAATGATATATCTCTAGCTAGTATCACATCGTCATAATATATCTCATAAACAAAGTGCCATAACATTACTGATAAAATACATAACATAACCAACATTATAACTTAACAAAAAATACCTCAATCCACACTTTAAGGTTAGTACCATGAATCCAATATAGGAATCAAACATATGCTCCAAAACTCAACCAAAAATTATCACCTCACATACAAACATGAAAACTTGAAGCAAAGCATCTCAAACCCTGCATAAACTATGTTGTGCCATCAAAACATGATGCAACCCATATGTACATACCCTTTTCTAAGGGATTTACCTCATGTATGTGACTTCACCGCATACAACTCATGTGTGTATGCAATGTTTCTTCATACAGACCTCATATATATGTGAGACCATTACCATAGGATCCCACGTATGCCTCATAAAATGTAAGGTTATCCTTATTCTGTATGCCTTCATTCATATTTTGTTGTTTAGTCTTCTTCATCCACTTCTAAAAGTGTCCTAGTTTCTCAACACTAGTTTTGTGAACTTCCATCTTTTCAAAATTTTATTTCTTCCATGTTTGATTTTCTCTTCTTTCCATATAGTATGAAGTATTCCTCATGGATTGTCTTCTTGAATTACAACAATCCTTGGATTTGTGGCCAAACCCATTGCAGCTGTAACATCTCATGTTGTGACAATGTGTTCCACTTGATTACATCTCCAACATATTAGGATGTTATGGAATATTCCAACATATTTCCTTGCATAATGTCTACATTCCAAATCTTTATGACCATATT